>JAGVVM010022535.1:0-10848 GCA_019149425.1 Psidium friedrichsthalianum | reverse complement strand
AGTTTGGATAAGTGTTCGTAACGGTGGATACTCTGTCAATCTTCTCATATTTCAATATACATTAACTTGTAAAGTGGAACGCAGTTCACCCGTGGATTGTATCTTCGAAATAGGCATAGAGTTAAAAAATTAATCGGATAGGCATAAGATTAAGAGGGAAAAATCGGGCTGAAAAATATGAGTTTCGAAAGTGTTCGTGCGGTGGAAACTCTCACGATCTTCTTCATATTTCATGTACATTAACATAGGAAAGTGGAACGTAGTTCACCAGTGGATTATCTTCGCATAGCATAGAGTTTCAGAAATTTATCAGATAGGCATAAGATTAAGACGGAAAAATCGGCTGAAAATTATGAGTTTGGATAAGTGTTCGTACGGTGGATACTCTGCACTATCTTCTTCATATTTCCTTTACAATGACATTGGAAAGTGGAACTAGTCACCAGTGGATTATCTTCGCATAGCATAGATTTCAGAAAATTAATCGAAAGACATAAGATTAAGAAGGAAAAATCGGCTGAAAAGTATGAGTTTGTATAAGTGTTCGTACGGTGGATACTCTGCACGATCTTCTTCATATTTCAGTACATTAACATTGGAAAGTGGAACGTAGTTCACCAGTGGATTATCTTCGCAATAGCATAGAGTTTCAAAAATTTATCGGATAGGCATAAGATTAAGAGTGAAAATCGGCTGAAAAGTATGAGTTTGGATAAGTGTTCGTACGGTGGATACTCTGCACGATCTTCTCATATTTCATGTACATTAACATAGGAAAAGTGGAACGTAGTTCACCAGTGGATTATATTCGCAATAGCATAGAGTTTCAAAAATTAATCGGATAGGCATAGATTAAAAGGGAAAACTCGGCTGAAAAGTATGAGTGTGATAAGTGTTCGTACGGTGGATACTCTGCACGATCTTCTTCATATTTCATATACATTAACATAGGAAAGTGGAACGTAGTTCACCAGTGGATTTATCTACGCAATAGCCTAGAGTTTCAGAAAATTTGTTATATAAACATAAGATTAAGAGGGTAAAATCGGCTGAAAAGTATGAGTTTGGATAAGTGTTCGTACGGTAGATACTCTGCACGATCTTCTTCTTATTTCATGTACATTAACATTGGAAAGTGGAACGTAGTTCACCAGGGATTATCTTCGCAATAGCATAGAGTTTCAGAAAATTAATCGGATAGGCATAAGATTAAGAGGAAAAATCGGCTGAAAAGTATGAGTTTGGATAAGTGTTCGTACGTGGATACTCTGCACGATCTTCTTCATATTTCATGTACATTAACATAGAAAAGTGGACGTAGTTCACCAGTGGATTATCTACGTATAGCATAGAGTTTCCGAAAATTAATCGGATAAGCATAAGATTAAGAGGGAAAAATCGGCTGAAAATTATGAGTTTGGATAAGTGTTCGTACGGTGGATACTCTGCACGATCTTCTTCATATTTCATGTACATTAACATTGAAAAGTGGACCGTAGTTCACCAGTGGATTATCTTCGCAATAGCATAGAGTTTCAAAAAATTAATCGGATAGGCATAATATTAAGAGGGAAAAATCGGCTGAAAAGTATGAGTTTGGATAAGTGTTCGTACGGTGGATACTCTGCACGATCTTCTTCATATTTCATGTACATTAACATAGGAAAGTGGAACGTAGTTCACCAGTGGATTATCTTCGCAATAGCCTAGAGTTTCAGACAATTTATATATAAACATAAAGATTAAGAGGGTAAAATCGGCTGAAAAGTATGAGTTTGGATAAGTGTTCGTACGGTGGATACTCTGCACGATCTTCTTCATATTTCATGTACATTAACATAGGAAAGTGGAACGTAGTTCCACCAGTGGATTATCTTCGCAATAGCATAGAGTTTTCAAAAAATAATCGATAGGCATAAAATTAAGAGGAAAAATCGGCTGAAAAGTATGAGTTTGGATAAGTGTTCGTACGGTGGATACTCTGCACGATCTTCTTCATATTTCATGTACATTAACATAGGAAAGTGGAACGTAGTTCACCAGTGGATTATCTTCGCAATAGCATGGAGTTTCAACTTGACATTCTGGATTTTCCGACCATTTTGCGGAATTTATAAATTGAGTGATATACTTCATAATACGGCTCTTAGTTAAGCCTCACTCGAGTCTGATCAACTCCCGACGACCAACCGAGGGGAAAGCTCCTAGGAAGTTTTCCTAACAGGCCGCCGGTTGGTCTGAGATTTCGACAGATTCGTAATTTATTGAATTTGGCCACGAGATAAATTCGTATTGGACAATCGAATTTCTAAGACGACACAATGAGAAATGGAATTCAGTTTCAGAATGTCGCCTGAAGGTCAGTGCAGCCGGTGCACGTCGAGAAGTCAAGACGTGAATGAAAATTACCGAATGCCCCCGCTAAATGCTCAGTCCTTAAATTAGATAAATTAAAATTTTTACGGCCAGATACGAGAGATCGAAACCAATTCCAGTCCGAAGTTCGTTCGCGAGCTCAGGACCCGATCGGTGCATTGTCACGTAAATCGAGGCCAGTCAAATCAGCGTCACATCAATCAAAGTTCCATGGAAATCAATCCATCACATCAATCAATCAATCATGGCACAATTTCCAAAGCCAATCAATCACTTCTTGTCAAAGTAGCCATAATCACATCAAAGGTAACTATCACTTCACCTAACCCACTATTAACTATTTTCTTGATTTTATTATTTGTGTATAACCTCTCTTCTCTCTCCTCTCCCCCTCTCATTTTGCTTCGGCAGATCTCCCGTTCATCTTCTTTCTTCTCTTCGTTTCTTCTTCTTCTCTTGTTCTTCATCTTCGTCCGTACACCGTGATCACCGCCGGCCATCACCCTGTCCCGACGCGTCCAGCCACCACCAACCTCTCATCTTCTCTGGTACGTCTCTTGGGGCCCCTCTCCTTCCATTTTCTCATGGCATTTGAAGCCCCGAGGAACCCCGACCAGCCCCCGCTCTCCTCTCGTGCTCCTCTCTTTCGTCGTCGTTGGCCGCCAGGGCCTTCGGCCGTCCCGAGCTTTGCCCCATAACCCACTAGAACCTCAGGGCCCCTCTAACCTTTTTTTTTTTTAAACCACATATTTGGTCTCAAAGGTTGCACGGAGGATGCGGAACATGCCACCTCTACCCGACCATCCCCCTGGCCGTGACCTATTCGGCCGTAGAGCTCCACCACCGTTCGTCCCGTTGATATATTCCACCACCTCCATTTTGGTAACTAGCCTCTAAAGGCAGAAACGAGACCATACGCACCTTCGCTCAGAGGTGGCGGGCCATAGCCACCAGGTTAAACCACCATTCCCAGAAGAAGAACTGGTGGACTTGTTCTTGAGACGCTACCGCTCGATTATTTCGAGAAGCTGAATACGTCGGGCTGTCAGACCTTCACCCACCTTGTCAAAGTGGCAGAGCGTCACGAATGGGCCTGAGAGAGAGAAACGTGTGCCAGAACCATCGTTCAAGCGATCCTACCTAGCCAGGAGAGAGCAAGAGAACGTAGGAGATGTTGCATTTGTACCGAACCCCCCGAAACCGAGGAGTTTCCAGAATCCACCCCCACTCACGGTGGAACATCAGGATCAGCCCCGAAGAAGTTCGAGGCAAGAAAGAAAACCCCACCGTCATTCACACCACTCCCCCGTCCGCTGTCAAAACTACTGCCCACGCTGTTGGAGGGGCACCTAGTCGCCAAAGTGCCTCCAAGGCCAAATCCGCCGAGGTTCCCTGGGTTCGATGAGACCCAGTCATGTGTCTACCACATGGGAGAGAAAGGACACAACGTGGACAACTGTCTGGTGCTCAAGCACAGAGTGCAGGCGCTGATAGATGGAGGACTACTGGAATTTGACAAGACAGAACCGAACGTGCAACAGAACCCTCTGCCAGATCACGGTAGGGTGAATGCCATTTGGGATGAAGGCAATACGGATGAGCTGGAGTGTGTGGCTGATACGACCAAGGGCATTGATAACGGAAGTTCGGGAGAAGCCCCATGCGAGCACGGGCCGAACGAAGAACGCGCCGTCGAAGAATCTGATGAGGAGTCGGATGACGAGGACATCCGTCGTAAGAGGGCACACGAGGCCGACAAGAAGTTTCTACGGGAGGCCTTAGGAGAGGAGATATAGTAGACACCTTGGGACAGGATAGCGGAGGCTACAACTACCGGGTGCTTTATTCTGTCCCGCCGAGCTTTTTGTCAGAACCGAGGAAATCGTCCCCGATGGTTGGGGCGGCATGGATGACCCCGCTAACGAAGAAGGATTAGTGGTGCAGTTGATGAAGCGACCCCTAGCCACGTTGGGCCCGTGAAGGAGGAGGGCGGTTTAGAAATCCTCGAATGACTTGATGAGGAACCCAACCAGCCTGTGTGAAGAGGCCCCATCTTTCCCTTTTTCTTGATGCATTTCAATTCCTGCATTTAGATTCATGCATTTAATTTTCATTCATTAGTATCCTTCCTGAAAACCACCCTTGGATCTCCGACCGTTGGTCCAAGTAGTGTAGGCTGTAATGCGGTCCATTTTCCATCTAATAAAAAGTCTCACGAGTTTTATCAGGGACATGTGGAACAACAAATCGGCCCAATGATGATACTCGGCTTCAAACCTTTGAAGCTTGAGGGCTGATTTGCCACATGATCCCTTATTTTCCTGAAAATTTTTAGGAGAGCGAGGGCGTCCGATGAGATGAGGACTGATCCCCCTCCTTCTTCTTCGTTTTTCAAAAATCACTTTTAAAATGTTTTCAAAAAATCATGCATCTTTATTAGTGTTAGCAAGATACTAACCATGCTTGTAACATTTCGAGCATACCATCCCTCACATGCATGACAGGTTATTACGTGGCTCAGACTGTATTGATAACTTTTCCTATGGAATTGAGGAGGAATATGATGATGACACCAGAGACATCAGAAGGGATTGGGGCAGATATGAGAAACAGAAACCCTTGACCGAAGGGACACTGTCACAGTCAACCTCGAAGATTCTGAGAATTGAGGAAGGTTATCTTCGTCAGAAGTATCTCGGTTTACTAAACTCCTCAAGAATATCAAGATGTGTTCGCCGGATTCCGCTCAGATACCTATGCAGACACGCAGGTTTGGATCCAAATATCGTCGAGCATTCGCTCCCAACAGACCCGAATGTCCCTGCTAAGAAACAAAAGTTTCGACGCACGAAGCCAAAGTTATCTAAAAGATCGAACAAGATGTGATGAAATTGCTTAAGGTAGGATTCATTGAAGTCATCGCTTACCCCGAATGGATTGCCAATATTGTTCCGATGATGAAGAAGGACGGAAAGGTCAGAGTTTGCGCGGACTACCACGACCTGAACAAGGAAGAAGACAAGGCCAAGACCTCATTCATAACGCCATGGGGCACCTTTTGTTATAGGACATGCCTTTTTGGTTTGAAAAATGCTGGGGCAACCTACCAAAAGGCTATGGTGGCTCTATCCCATGAGATGATGCATAAGGAGATAGAAGTGTATGTCGACGACATGATTGCAAAGTCTAAACTGGTCCTTACGAATATTAGCCCAGGCCGAACTTTCGGAGGCTGAATGGATCCAACAGAGACATGAGCAGTTAAACTTGATTGATGAAAAACGACTGAAGGGTATATGTCATGGACAGGCGTACCAAAGGCGGGTAGCCAAGTCATTCGACCGCAAGGTGAAGCCCAGAAGTTTTACAGTTGGGGATTTAGTTGTGAAGAATATGCTCCCTAATGTTCCCCATCCCAGGGGCAAGTTCGCACCGAATTACGAGGGTCCATACGTAGTGCAGAAGGTTTTACCAGCTGGCGCTTTGATCCTTTTGAATATGGACGGAAAGGAATTGGCAAATCCTGTAAATGCAGATTCTGTCAAGAAATACTACCCTTGAACAAGACCAGGATTTGGTCAGTTCTCGTGCCCCACCGATGTCTGAGCTACATCGAGATCCACCACACGCATTTCATGCATACACGCATACACTCGCATTATTTTCTATGCTGCAGGTCCAAGAGGAATCCCCAGATGGAGGAAACGACTCAAACGACCTTGCCCGAATCAAAAGATCATGAAGAAGAAGAATCCACAAGACACGCTGCCTACCGGTGCCCCCAGTCGCAGTCAAGGGTAAAAGTTGTATCGTTCCAATTCCTTAATTTAAGAACGGATGCTAACTCCCAAAGCGCTTTATTCTTCTCAGGTACCTCCAGCCACTGCGAACAGGTAAGTATCCCTTACTCTAAAAAATCTGCCACGTCATGATGATCAGTAAATCACATCATCGATGAAATTCGTGGAGTAATTTCATCTGCATTCTCATTTGAAAATCTCCGAAGTTATCCAGGAAAACCTGATGCTCGCATGCATCATGAATCCCCTGTGAGGGCTAATGTTGATGAAATAGAAATGAAATCTCCAAATGAGAACGATCAAGTCTGTCATGCTGGAGTAGACCGAAATCTGAGGGGCCAGCCATGCCCAAACACGTCCCTACACACTTGAGAGAACGAGTGAAAGAAAGGCAAGATAAAAACCTTTGTCCGTGAACGTAGGGACCATTTGCAGTGATTACATGGATTGAAATGACGGAAGGCATGTTCATTTCTTTATCCTAAACACATAATAATCCTTTGCAAGCCCATTTGAGCCTGTGAATAGAGAATTCAAAAAAAACCCTGTCAAGAACCACCCCACGCTGGGGCAATTTGGAGGTTCATTGGTTGATTCCTAGGAGAAAAGATCAAAATAAGGCTTTATTGTGCTGACTTGCATCAACCTTTTCGTGTTAACTCCAGGTGGTATCCCGTGGAGATTTGAAACATCAAAGTGAAGGAGAGCAATTCATTTCTCTATCCTACACACTTTATCTTTTGATGAGCCAATTTGAGCCTGCAAATCTTCATTTCAAAAACCAGTTGGTGATCACCTCCCTACCCTGGGGCAATGCATATGACTCGCCAATAAAAGCAGGACACCTGGTGAAAGCAAGGCCAAAGTCCATCACTGAAAAAGGCAATGATACTTGAAAATCAGTCGAAGAAAAATACAATGAAAATGTCAAAAGGCAATGGCTGATAAAAGCAAAGTGCCTGGTAAAAGCAAGGCCAAAGCCCTTCATAGGAACAAAAGCCATGGCACTCGAAATATAAATAATGTGTCAAAAAAATCAGTTGTCAAACAAATAACAAAAAAATATAAAGAAAATGTGGAGCCTAGTTGAGTATAAGTATCCAGAGAACATTTGGGGGCTCAAGATATATTTGACCCCCGCAGCAATGGCAATTGGTAATCATGCAAAGGTGATCACCAACATATCATACTCTTCACTCTGAAAATGGCCTTTTCAAGCCTACCCTGAACCAATGTTACAACCTATCCCGAAAGCCTCTCCTGATTGAGACGTTTCAGATCAACACGGGATTCCACACAGAGAGACTACTGCCTAAGGGAGTAAGTACAATCGGTCTTATCTGATCTTCAAGGTTCTTGATTTGTAAACCCGAAGAAGTCGCTTTTAGAATGTTGATTCTTTTCTGAAAACCTCAAGATGCCTACCCATTGCGTAAGCCTTTGACCAAGCCCATATTACGGTCCCTTAGAAGACCTTCTCTGATCAATTAGGTTGTATACACTGCAAATAGTCCCGAATTCTTGACATAGGTTTCGAGTTTTCGTTTGAGTGTTTATAAGAATCTTCCCCATGAGAAAGCAAAATCTCTCGAAAATTGATATTGTGAGAAGTCCTCTCAATAGGGATGCTCCAGTAATACGACTGATCGAACTCATCTGGTGATTTCAAATCTAGCGATTCAAATTATCCTCATGAGGGATTTTAGTATGCACGCATGCTGCAAGATATCTTGGCTCGAAGAGCACGACTTATTTCAAAAAACTTGAAACATTCAAATACCAAAAAAATCTTCTAACTTCTTCTAATTTAGCATAACAATTCGGGCTTGAGCTTCTGCAGATTCTTTGTTTCCACCAAGATTCCAAAATGCACCCTCTTCGTAAGGATTGACCGGGTTCAAGATTTCACGAGATCCAGATCTCCTCAGACTTCTAGACGGCACCCAAGAGATAAGGTGACCTCCGTATGATTGTCTACTAAGTCCTTCCTACAGGCACCAAAGTCCTTCCTACAGGCACAAAAGTCCTTCCTACAGGCACCAATAAGTCCTTCTACGGCACGAAAGTCCTTACAGGCACCACTAAGTCCTTCCTACAGGCACCACTAAGTCCTTCCTACAGGCACAAAGTCCTTCTTACAGGCACCACTAAGTCCTTCCTACAGACACACAAGTCCTTCCTACAGGCACCACTAAGTCTTTCCTACAGGCACAAAAGTCCTTCCTACAGGCACCAAAAGTCCTTCTTACAGGCACCACTAAGTCCTTCCTACAGGCACAAAAGTCCTTCCTACAGGCACCACTAAGTCCTTCCTACAGGCACAAAGTCCTTCTTACAGGCACCACTAAGTCCTTCCTTCCTTTACAGCACCACTAAGTCCTTCCTACAGGCACCACTAAGTCCTTCCTAGAGCACAAAAGTCCTTCTTACAAGCACCACTAAGTCCTTCCTACAGGCACACAAGTCCTTCATACAGGCACAAAAGTCCTTCCTACAGGCACAAAAGTCCTTCCTACAGGCACCAATAAGTCCTTCCTATAGGCACGAAAGTCCTTCTTACAGGCACCACTAAGTCCTTCCTACAGGCACAAAAGTCCTTCTTAGGCACCACTAAGTCCTTCCTAGAGGTACAAAGGTCCTTCCTACAGGCACGAAAGTCCTTCTTATAGGCACTACTAAGTCCTTCCTACAGGCACAAAAGTCCTTTCTACAGGCACCAATAAGTCCTTTCTACAGGCAAAAAGTCCTTCTTACGGGCACCACTAAGTCCTTCCTACAGGCACAAAGTCCTTCTTATAGGCACCACTAAGTCCTTCCACAGGCACAAAAGCCCTTCTTACAGGCACCACGTAAGTCCTTCTACAGGCACCGTCAAGTCCTTCTTACAGGCACATAAGTCCTTCCTACAGGCACAAAGTCCTTCTTACAGGCGCTTCTGCGGGTTGACCTACCATACGGGTCAAATATGAATCCAAATCTTAATCAGTAGAATCCTTTCACTAGGAATTTGCCATGGGTGGCCTACCATACGGGTCAAATCTAAATCAAATATTAATCAGTAGAATCCTTTCACTAGGAATCTGCCATGGGTTGACCTACCATACGGGTCCAAGTTCAATCACCCTAAGGCTTTCTCATAACGAATCCTTAGGTCTTCATACCAGAGCAGTCAATGGCGACGCGAGGCAAACAGGTAAGTTCCAGGTAAATCTCCTGACTCTTTCTTCCCCTCTCTCCCCACATCAAAGTGAGCAGCATGAAATTTGGACTTAAGCTTTCAAGGAGGAAACTAGAGTTGGATGTCACGACTCTTCATTTTTCCCAGTAGAGTCGGCTAGATCTCAAGTGTCGTCTTGTCTTTGAGAGTGATCTCTCACGAGACCCCTCTCAAAGAGGGGCAGCTGTTGACACTTGATTTTTGACCAATTTTATTTTCAAAAATTCATAAAAAATCAATAAAAATGAGAAATTGAAAAATCAACTTTGGGGACCTCAGCATAGCCTGGGAAACCAATTTTGAGCAAAAAATAATTTTCCTTATTTTTTCCTGCATTTTATTTTCAAAAATTCATAAAAAATTAATAAAAAGTGAGAAAATTGAAAAATCAACTTTGGGGACCTCGCCTAGCCTAGGGAAC
The DNA here is from genome assembly GCA_019149425.1 of Psidium friedrichsthalianum. Taxonomy (NCBI): domain Eukaryota; kingdom Viridiplantae; phylum Streptophyta; class Magnoliopsida; order Myrtales; family Myrtaceae; genus Psidium; species Psidium friedrichsthalianum. The sequence continues at coordinate 1,034 of JAGVVM010022535.1, read as the reverse complement.
CAATTTTGAGCAAAAAATATTTTTCTTATTTTTTGGCATTTTTAATATTTTTCAGAAATTAGGAAAATAATAAAAATAATAATAAAAAATAGTATTTGAGGCAGAAAATTACCAAAAATAGTCAATATTTTTTATTTAATTCTCCTTCATTTTGGATGAATAAATTTTGAAAATTTAGTTCTGGAATCTAGTTGTTTCTTTGTTAATTTCATTTTTCAGAATATCAAATAATTCTAGAAATTCCATTTTAGCTTTTTAATTTTCCATTTTTACATTTTTAGAGTCGTGTCATCCTCCTCTATTTTTAAAATTAAAATCCAGTCCAAAAGCCCTCAGAATTGTCCAATTTCGCTAAAAAGGACCAAAATGCAATTTCTGAATTTTCAAATTAGTCCCTAAAAATCACTAAAAATGAAATTAAAAATTTTACGGGGACTGAATTGAAAATAGGGCGACGTCACCCCCTAGATTTTGACCTTCTGAATCCAATGGTGGCAACGATTTTTGCAAAAAATGACTCTAAAACTTGGATTTTGCAAAATGGGTCCTCGGGGTCAATTGAAAATTTGGGGCTTTTTGCACAAATACTGAGAATTGTCGGCCAAAAACACCATCTTCGAATAGATTTGATGCCCCTGAGCCCAATTCTGGTGTCAATTTTGGAAAAAATGAAAAATTTGGGGTCAATTTCAATAAAATGAGCAACTTGGGTCGGGTCGGGTCAGACCAGATCCGACCCGACCCGACCCGAAAACTCCATCGTCTTCCTCGGCAAAACCTGGCGCGCCTGTGATTTGAAAGGAGAAATCCGAGGTGAGTTTGCCAAGATTCTTGGCATGAATCAAAGGGAAATTTGGCATTCGGTTAATGGGATTTTTCCAGAGGGAGATTCAGGGGGCTGTTCTGTTGAGGGAATCGCACGGAAATTTGCAAGTCTCATAAAGAGAGGAGAGGAGGCTCTGTTTCGGGGACTTTTCTGGGTTTTTGGCCGAAAGTCTTGAGAGAGGATTGAGAGGAGAAGGAGTGAAATCGAA
>JAGVVM010022533.1:0-16349 GCA_019149425.1 Psidium friedrichsthalianum | reverse complement strand
TTTGTAGCTTTGGTGGTTAGAGATGTCTTACAGATCCTGTGCAGGATAACATATCTGGAAGTAAAAAAAAAATGGTATGGATAGCTTTCCAGTTTCTATTTTGTGAATCTTTTGATGCCATTTATGCTTTGAGCTGATGACATCTACGGACTTATTTGGGTCCTATTGTGCAGATACTTGCTTCTGACAGCTTCCTTGGATTGACTGAATATACCCGTGAGGAAGTTTTGGGAGGAAATTGTAGGTGAGTATTTTTGTGCTTTGTATTAGGATGTGTAACCATCGTTCACAATGGTGGCTCATATCCATACTATCATTAACCATCCTACCTGTCATTTGCTCTAATTCAAGGTCCATATGTCTTTTAAGCCGAAGGATCATTTAGTATTCAGATTGGTCGCAATATTGCAAATCCCAGTGAAAAATTTCTTTTCTGAACGTAGTACACTGCTGCAAATCGAAAGTGAAATGAGAAGATGTCCTAAGGATCCGAGAGAGCGCTTCTTCCATATAGTGAACCGATTTGGAGGAGTATCTTCCAGTAACACTTCCTGTGTCCCATTTCTATGACACCTCAGAACTCAACTACTATAGTGTAGAGGTAGATGATCTCCTTTTTAAGTTCTTACCCTTCCAAGATAAGTTGCTAATATTATTGCCTTGTTCAGATGTTTTCTAGTCTACATGACACTGCACCCGTAGAGTCTCGCAATAAAAAATTGTTATAGAGTCCTTAAAAATAGGAAAAGATGATATTAGCAACATAATATGAATGTAAACAAGTGACACTAATAATATATTCCATGATGTTAAAGTATGAATAATCCTGATATATCGAAACATTTCCTGATGGAATGCTGCTATTCTGGTCCTCATTAGTTTACTCTGTTTATGTTTCACTACATCTAACTTCTAAGGGTACAGGTTTCTTCAAAGTCCTGAAACAGATCAGTCAACTGTCTCCAAGATTAGAGACGCTATAAGAGAACGAAAAGAGATCACTGTTCAGTTGATCAACTATACTAAGAGCGGTGAGTAAGATGTTTGGTCGGTGCTGCTTTACAATGACTTTGGTGATGCATTATCTCAACCTTGATTCCCCTTGATTAAACCCACACATCATGAATGTTACGCCCATTTGAGATTGCAATTCAGTCGAATACTGTACCTTCTAATTCTTTCATTAGCGCCACTCAAGAATATCACAAGTTTACATTTTTGCAGGGAAGAAATTTTGGAACCTGCTTCACCTGCAACCTTTGCGTGACCAGAAGGTGGCTCTTTTTTCTTGCTTTAGATAATCATTGAAACAATTCATGAATCAGCTTTCTTAGCAAGAATATTTCTCTCATTTTTCATGAAATGCTCCTATTATCTTTTAGGGTGAGCTTCAATACTTCATTGGTGTTCGACTAGATGGAAGTGATCATGTGGAACCCCTTAGGAACTGTCTTTCAGAAAGGACAGAGCTTCAAAGTGCAAAACTGGTAAGAGTTCATGCCGATCAATGATACGGGTACAGAGAATCGAGAAAAAACTGGTTTAAGCCTGTCTAGTACTTCCAGGCATCAGCATAGATGACATATCGGCACTTGTATTCCACTATGGTCAATGTGATTTATATCTGTTTTACCAGGTCAAAGCTACAGCTGAAAATGTTGATGAAGCTGTCCGTGAGCTTCCTGATGCCAATTTGGTAAGGTATTTCTTTTTTCCATGACTAGGCTTTACTTTAATGCCTTTCAAAAAAAATAATAATAATAATCTGCTGATTTCCATCTATCTAAAAGATACATTGAAGTCTTGTAGTGCTCTGGGTTACCTTTCAGGAAAAAAAAAGCGTTAAATCAAGCCCTGCGATGAGAATTGTTTCTTTTACTCATTATTGGCCATGCTAATTGTTCCATAGTCTTATGTTTCCTGCCTGTGCATCTATCTGCACGACTAGCAAGAACTGTCTTGGTGCTGCAAAATATAAAGCGCTTACCGCACACCTTTAGTAGTTCTGTTTTAGAAAGAACATCAGGTTCTACTGCATACAGGACTCATCTATTACGATAAATATGATAGCATCAATTTTCAGAAGCTTAAAGTATTAACACTTACGTTTTCATTTCCAGTTTTAGACTTTAGACGTCGCATCTCGTATGTCAATGGGAGATGAGAAACTGCTACTTTTCTTGCAAGTTATTTGGAATGTAGCTGATGCAATTTAAATGATTCCAGCATTTAGAGGCCAGAAGATTTGTGGGGAATTCATTCTCAACCCCGTCTTTCCAAGGCCTCACAAAAGATATAGTCCTTCATGGATAGCAATCCAAAAGGTATGTGTTGGTCATTTCACATTTTCCTGGCCAGCCATATGCTATTACAATGCTGTTGGAAGGTTTTGCTTCAAATGATAGGATAATTGTGTATATATTGTCTGGAAAATTAATACTTTTCATTTAGGTATTTGTGTTTCTAGTACACTGGTCTAATGTTTTCAGTTTGTCAGATTCTATTTTTCTAGCATATTGACTGCTCCGTTTTCATCTGTACTAATAACAATATATAATTTGTTGGATATCTGGAACAGATCACAGCACGCGGGGGAAAAATTGGCCTGCGGCATTTTAAGCCCATCAGGCCTTTGGGTTGTGGCGACACTGGGAGGTATGCAGGGTTCCTATGCAAAAACTAGGTTGCAGTCTTTCATTTTTATGTAGAATGTATCCAGTTACACATACCTATGAGGCTGTGATATCCATCCATTGTAATAATGAGATCATGTGTATGTATTTACGTACATAAATTCTCAAAAAGCAAAGAAATAACAGAAAGCATTTTGGAACTAAAGGACTTCACTAAGTATGTGATTTTGTTGCAGCGTTCATTTGGTGGAACTGCAAGAAACAGGTGAACTGTTTTCTATGAAGGCGATGGAAAAATCAATGATGTTGAATCGTAACAAGGTTTGCATGTGAGGAGGATTCAAAACTTTAATATTGCCAGTTAATTCTCAATAGATTTTTTATTGCTGTCCTCTTGTAGTGCATGATGATTAACACCACCACACCTGATATCTGTGGATCACAACTCTATTATCAGCTCATTATGACTTGAATGACAACTTAAGAGAAAAATGTAACAATCATGCTACAGGTTATCATTTGTCTTTAGCTGATGATTATCGTCATTGCAATCATCCAACTCTGATTGCTAGTGTGATTCTAAAGATAAAATTTCAAACCACGTGCACTGAATGATTTGGAGTCATTCTATTTCCTCATGCAGCATTGGGTAACGGATGTGTGCATGACTAACAAAAGCTTGCAGACATTAACTTTAACTGATGTATCCATTATTCGAGCACTTCAGTCTAAAGCTTCAAGGACATAACACTTGATTGTTTGTTGCCTGCCGGTTCACCGAGCATGTATTGAAAGAGAAATCATTTCATTACTGGATCATCCTTTTTCTTCCGACACTATACTGTTCCTTTCAGGTCTTACATTTGCTCCTCCATGACTTTTGCTGATGATTGGATGTTCTTCGTCCCTGGATACTCCACTAAAACAGCACTGGATATGTGTATGATCAATAGCTGCATTTAAAAGAGGGTTATCACCGGACTTGCCTGGATGGAAATGATCCAAAATCATTGCCGTAAACTTCAACAGAAAAACTCACAAGAATAAATGAAAGACAAAAAACAATAGGAGATGCTACTTTTTGATCCGCAGATTTAGTGGATGCTACAACCGTATGAGTAGGAAAAATCTTTTAGCAATTCAGGATGTTCGGTTCTCCCGATTTCAGATTACCTGCATGAGTTGCGTCATGGTTTGTGTTTCAATGAGCCATTCTTTTACAATTGCATTTGGCAACTCTTTCCCCATCAAAAATTTGATCATGAAATGTAGTAGAAAGGTTTAGGAACGTAAATTATCTAGGAAGTACGAACTCATGCATAAGATGTCTCTTTTGATGCATCAGTTGATCGTCTTATGACTGTCTCATTTCCAGGCTCCAACACATGTTTGTTTAATCACGGACTTTTGCCCTGGTGGAGAATTGTTTGCTTTGATTGACAAACAGCCAATGAAAATATTTACGGAGGATTCTGCAAGGTACTCTCAAGTATTCCGTATTTTTTCCAGCTTTAGAAGAGTAATTCTTCTTGATACTAGAAATTGTTATGGTTTCATGTTCCAATTTGGTTTAGCATCCTGCAATTTATGAATATATTTATCTGCCCTCATCGATTGATGCAAATCTGGGCTGTCCTATATGAATTAATTGAATCATCTTACCAATTTGACAGTACATACTTGAATGTCAGATATATTCTTTGATGAACCAGAGCCTCCTAGTAGGTGTGCTTCATTAGTATCGTCATTGTTGGACTGTTCTGGTGGAGAACGAATCGAACTTTTTCTAAGCTTTATGTTTGGGCTAGTTAACCTTGGCCAGGAACAACCTCCAGCTACTTGTGTAAACTGTTCTTTGTTTCCAGGTTCTATGCAGCAGAGGTCCTAGTTAGTTTGGAATATCTTCATTGCTTAGGTATGTCAATGAGTAAACAAAAGTTCTGAATGCTAAATCCCTGAATCGTCTAGCATATCTTTTAGGTTTTCGTTGCACCAAGCTCATCAATGATCTTTCTCCGTCCGCTTTCACGAGAAATGAAAAAATAAACAATTGAATGCAGAAAAATAGAAATAGGAGGTTACCAAAAAAATGCCACTAAACAATAAAGAGAACCATTCATATTGGAGAAATTTCAGTATGCCAAAACACACGTCTCAAATGACCAGAGTCTACCCACCAGAGTTCTTTCTGGCTCCAAGACACTATTCAATCTTTCAAGTACACTATCATTAGCCAGCGATATTTCATCCACAAGAAAGAGATGACCAGCCGTCTTTGCTTGCACAAGAGGGCCATCTCGCCACATAAAAATAGTCTGCCATTTCTGGTAAAACTGCTCGAGTTCCACTTTTGTTTGCTTGAGATAGTCCAGATGTTGCGAACTGACACAAGAGGGCCATCTCGCCAAACCCTGTCGACAACTGTTTAAGATCATAGCCAGCTGGTTGAGAGTTGAAGAAGCTTGACCAATATCTGCTGAAATTGTCTGTAAACATGGAATGGATGAAGAACCCAGACAAAGAATTGTGAAGACAGAATGTTATCTACCAATCGAGAGCATACATACCAAATTGCTGGATAGAAGACGGAAGTATTTGAAAGCATCACTTGTTATCTACCCTGTTGACCAATTGTTAGCTGTTAATTGCACGACAGGATAATAAAGTATACGCAACTACAATAAAGCAGAAATCAGCAAGTACCGCACCCCCACAAAATCAGAAGTCTCAGTGTACTGGTGACAGTTCAGAATATGCAGTTTTGACTTCAAAACAGTGCTTAGCAACTGGCAGATAGTAGTTTTCCCACCACCTGTTTCTCCTACAAGAAGAATGGGCTCACGCAACGTCCAATAAGAAAATACAACCTCCACATGCTCCTCGTCCAGGTGACGCTGCAGAGACCAGGTCAACAATAAAAAAGACCATCACCACAATCAGTTAACAGTACAAACACAAGCATGCTGTTCTTGGTGGAAGTCATACTTTCCAAAGTTCTCTGAACTGTTGGAAATATTGTCCAAGTTGACAGCAGGTCCTTCAGACGACTCCTGAAACATGGTGAGCTATAAACCATGGGACTTTCAAGATAAACAAAGTCATAAAGATCCATGAATTGCAAGAAAGCAACATCAAAGATATCAAGAATTAAAACCTGACAAAGCTATAAAACAAATACAGATGAGCAAAAAAAAAAAATAGGTGAAGAGCTGCATTGAAATTTTATTAATGCTTCGATGAGTCTCGGGCACTCGAAAACATACATCTCCCTTCTTGTTTACTGATACAAACAGATAACATGAAGGAAAAAGATAGCACTTACCCAACACAAAAGACCAGTATGATTAACATCTTTGAGCCCTTTGTAAAGCTAAAGCCATATTTACAACCCAAAAAAAAAAAAACTCTAGACTAGGCCAAAATTTTCAATTAGTCATAGTTCTGATTTAATTTATTTAAGTGCATAATTTTACTTCTAAAAGCATTGAGTTACAGTCAACAGGCTGTCAAAAATTTCCAGTCTTGGTCTCCACTCGGATGGAAGTTCTGAGACTGCCCACTCAAATTTGATATTGAAGTAACAACATTTGGAAAAGAAATACAAAAGGAATCAAATTGTCCTTACGCGGACTATAAATGCAATGCCTAGCCAAAAAAAAAAAAACCTTCTAGAGACAGCAGAAACAGGGCTCAGAGACATGTAATGAAAAGTTATGCAGGATGAGAACCCCAACTGAACTCATTTACCAAACTAATGACAACAGAGACCAAGAATAGAAATGCCAATGCAGAGGAAACACAATATAAACAACACAGGAATTCCATACACATGCGCCTACATTAATGCGTCACATAAATACAATTATTCAATGGTAACACGTTATTTTGCCCGAGAAGAAGAATAGTACCTCCTTGTACAAGTTATGATCATCAAATGCAACATGAAAATGTTTCTTGAGGACATCCTTAACAACAGATTTCTCGTCATCATCCCGCAATCTTTCAGCCAAAAGATAATAACCTTCTGTAGCTAGATCCTCATAGCGATGTTTTGAAGACAAGCAATCTCCAGAAGTGTTTGCTACCCAATTAGCCCAACGAAACAAGTCATGAGGACTTATAAATCCATGTTTTCCAGCCAATACATTGCTACCCTGCTGGTGCAGCTGCAAATCTTTCATGTCTTCAACAATTCTCTTGGCATAGCTCCCGCTAATCTTGCATCTATTCTCCAAGATTATGCTCATCTCTTCTTCAGGAATTTCCTCAACGTGAATCTCCACAAAATGGTTGTGAAATGCTCAAGAAAACATTTTACGTCCCCCATATACTGTTGGGGGATTTTGAGTTGCAGACAGCATAAAGTTTGGATGTGCTTTGATTGTCTCTTGCAATTCAGGCACAAAAAGCTCCCTGTTTTATCCAGCAATCGGTTCAATGCATCCAGCACATCAGATGGGGCTAGGTTAAGTTCATCCAGAATAATCCAATAACCATTGCAGACAGCTCTAACTAAAACACCTTCATGGAAAAAAGGCTTCCCACTAGTGTCAGTGACATAAGAACCTAAATACTCCTACAGATCTGTGTGTTGGTGATTATTGATGCACACAAATTCAATACTAGTTACAGCAGCCAGATATCGTACAATACAGGTCTTCCCACTGGAAGTGGGACCCTGTCAAAGGACAGGATATCTTTTGATGAAAACAGCACGCGCCAAGTTTCCAAGTTGTTCTCTCTGACACTCTTTGTCAAGACAATCATTGGGATCGGAGTTTTCCTTGGTTGTCACATAACATTCAAATGGTTTTTGTCCGGGCATTTTCCCTCCCAATAAGTATGAGAAAATCATTTGGTTCATTATCTTGCCACTAGGTCTGTCCAACATCAACATCATTAACATCAACATCACCTTTATCTCAAACCAGTTGGGATTGACAGTCGATGAACCCGAAGCAAAAAGCTTAAAATATACTAAAAATAAAAGCAAAAACATGGGTACCCCCAAAAATAAATAAATAAATAGAAAGAACTAAACAGGGCACTCTGAAACATAGGAAATCCCCCTCTCTACAATGCGGAAACTTCTTGTTTATTCTAGAGCACGGAAGAGGGTCCTTAAACTAAATTGTGGCTTCTGATTAGCCCCATCCTGAAGCCTCGCCTCTGACTCTTTTTTAGCAGCTTTGTAAAAACGCACGATTTTATCTACTAGTTCTCTCTTCGAAGGTCCACCTTCCAAAAATTGGTTTACAAATAGAGTCTGATCCTTCTCATCCAAGTTATCATCAATGGGTTTACAAATAGAGTCAGATCCTCCTCATCCAAGTCGTCATCATTGAAGTATTCGTAAATCTAGCGCACAGAGAATATGGTAATTCCTGTTTCCCAGCATCAGTTGCTGGATTCATACATGCAAATATGCGAAAGTTGGGATGCCTCTTTATGTAGCTAATATCACCTCTCTCAGCTAAACAAAGACCCCCGTTCTCTCCTTCAAGTACTCCAGTAATTCTCTGCAAAATCTCCGTAGGAGCCAGGTTGACCTCACCAAGCAATATCCACTGACCATTCCTACGAGCATGTACAAAGCTCCTTCAACAAATAAGAAGATCATTGCAGATGATGCACCAATTTGCACACAGGCAGCTTCAAGTTTCATGGAAAAATTATTCCATGCATTGACGACTTCCTCATTCAATGGTTTCTTCCGCTTTTTCCCATATCTAGAATCTTCCACTTTTGACTGCTTGAAAGCATCTACGCCATTGTGCATACCGTTCAACAAAACTTTCCAGTTTTTATCAGTCAGATGTTTCCGCAAGCTATCCAGAAAGGTCAGATTAACCTAATTATCAGCATACAACAGCATCATCCATCTACTTTAGCAGTAAATAAGGAAAGTAGCAACACGCGCAAACCTTAATAAAAATACCTTTCCTGAAAAAGTCTTTGAGAACAGCTCCTCAAACTCCCTAAGTCCATTTTGAATGGCCTAGGAACAAAAGTGCACACATCCACAAATATGTGCTATAGTTAGGAAATGCATAGTCACAGAAAGGAGATGTTATGTTCTCGAGCGGAACAAAAAACCTGAGTAAGTGATCCAGGTTGCCATCTAAATTCACCCAGTTTCTCTATACATACATAACTTCTTATCAACATTTTGCTGTCAATCTGATCATCCATTTGAATGTATAAAACTGACAAGAGGAGCGGGAGAAAAAAGCATCAATTCGAATTGCTGCTCTTCTGATATCAAATGAAACCATTCATCTTGGAAGAAAACAGGATACTTCCTCTTCGTCCCTTCAAAAATAAAAATAAAAAAGATCTCTTCACTCCACTAAAAAAAAAAAACTAAAAGGAAGCATTGACGAACAAAGGAAAGGAGATACTTTACCAAAAAAAAAACAAAGGAAAGGAGATACGGTCAGCACCTAATATGCCACGACGACAGAAAATGTCGTCCTTGAGTGCCTTGCGTGAGTTGTCCAGAGGCCACAACCATTGTTAGAACCCCGGTGCCCTGCAAATGTTTAATCCAAGCAACATACCGACTGCAGCAACCACTTCCTCAATTGTGCTTACATTCATCTCATTGGATTGCGGAATTCGTCCAAAGAAATGCACAGGATCAGCATCGGCAAACAACAATGCATATGACAGCTTTATCTAGCTATTCTCTAGTGCCGGCACTTGAGGAGGCAGCACATTGCTAAATCTCTTAGCGATACAGTTGGAGATGCTAACGAATTTAATTGATTTAGAAGTCATTTGAACAATAATGATCAGCAATTCCGCCCTCACCCAAAAATCCATGGAGGTGGTGAGCAAGTTAACAGCGATCGTGAGTGGGTTCTGGCCAAGATTAATGACATCTCTCCTTCGTCTTGCAGCATTTTCTAAGTTAGTATGGTCACCATGGAAGCCCAACAAAGTAGATTCGAGAATCGGTACTATCGGTCCTTCCAAACTTTAACCACTACTCAAAATTCTCCATTTGGTGACCATCCAAGTAGAGGTTATCTCGCCGGATCCTCAACATGATGCCGTCCACATGAGATGTGGTTTGCAGTATGATGTGGAACCATTGAGTGGAGATTTGCTCTAAAGGGGAAGCACCGGATGATTGCGTTAATAACGTCTCTCTGATGGATCCTCTGGTTGCAATTAATGGCACAATGATCCATCAGAAATACGTTATTCACGCAATCATCCCGTGCTTCCCCTTTAGAGCAACCCCTACTCAGTGGTTCCATATCATACTGCAAACCACATCTCATGTGGACGGAATCACATAGAGGATCCAACGAGACAACCTCTACTTGGATGGCTACAAAATGGAGAATTTTGAGCAGTGGTTAGAGTTCGGAAGAACCAATAGTCCTGTACATCTAATTCCCGGATCCACTTTCCTAGGCTTTTGTGGTGACCACATTGACTTAGAAAATGCTGCAAAACGAAGAAGGGATGTCATTAATCTTAGCTAGAACCCACTCATAACCGCTATTAACCTGCTTGCCACCTCCACGGATTTTTAGATAAGGGCAGAATCGCTGATCATTGTTATTCAAATGACTTCTAAATCAATTAGGTTTGTTAGCATCTCCAACCGTATCGCTAAGACATTCAGCGATGTGCTGCCCCTCAAGTGTTGGCACTAGACAACAATAGGAGAAAGTAGTCGTATGCATTGCTGTCCGCCGATGCCGATCCTGTGCATCGCTTTGGACGAATTCTGCAACCCAATGAGATGAATATAAGGACAACTAAGGAAGCGGCTGCGTAGTCGGCATGTTGCTTGGATTAAACATTTGCAGTCAACGGGGTGGTGTTCTGCTACTCTAGGTACATAAACCCTGAAGACCGGTTCATGACACTTTTTAGGTGTACTTGCACTCTCCCAGAGTGTTCCAAAGCTTGATCGTGCAGTCACGAGATGCTGATACAATCTGCCAATTGTCGATGGAGAAGGCCACTGAAAGCACGTCCTTAGTGTGGCCCACAAACCTACAACAGAATAAAATAGAACCAAGTTATGATCTTAGTCATTCAATCAGGACAGAGCGTACACCTCAAGGATCATAAAACTAAGCAAACTTCGCAGAGAGCTAAAAGGAATGAGAATTAAATCAATGTCCAAGAATTTCCAAAATTCGTGTCAGCAAGGCTACTTAGCCAAAGAAAACTCAGTCGTATGAACCTGAATCTTTACTCTCTGCACCCATCAATGAAATCTGCGAAGCACAATCACTATCTGAAAAGAAAAAAACCTATGAAACTGACAAAAAAAAATATAGAACTTGAAAAGAATCACTTGGCACTAGAATACCAACAAAATGATTTCTTCACGTTTATTTAAGGAAACAACACAACTCAGGCCAAAATACACTAGCACTCAACAGTTCCGGAACAAATGCTACCCCATCGTTATTTCATTGGCACTTCGCCATTTCCGAAAGTGAAGCAACCAGACAAGCCCAAACCAGCGGAAACTCAGGAAAGATTACTCGTACCCTCAATCGAGCACAGATCCACCACTAGAATCAAACCAAACCATCACGCATATGAATGAAACGCTATAGACGGCTACAAGACTTTCAAGACGCAACGCGAAAGAGACATGATCACCTGCGAGCGGAGACGCCGGCGGCGAGGTCCCAGAGGCGGAGCTGGCCGTCCCAGTAGCCGGAGAGGGGAAATGGCCGTCGGAGGAGAGGACGACGTCCTGGACGAAGTCGGAGCCAGAGCTGCCTCTGCTAGTCGGGGGCGGATTTTGGAGGGGAGAGAGCAAGGAGTAGTCGCTGGCCGTGAGACGAGGAGAGAGAGCACAGTAGGGTTTCTCGGTCGCGAATCGAGAGGGACGGAGAGAGCAGAGCAGAATCGCATGTCGTCTGGAGGGAGACAGGGGAGCGTGAATAGTGAAAAGAGGCAGAGAGGGCGTCGCACGCGTGAGAAGCGAGAGTTTAAAATTTGGGCTGAGTAAAGGAAGAGAGGGAAAATTGGGCCAGTGTAAGCACGGCCCAATGAGAAAAGGCCCAGGTGAGGCCATCCGTTTTATTCTTTTTTTCCTTTTCTTTTCTAATTTGCAAAAAAAAAAGAGAAAAAATGCATATTTATCTTATTGGACATATTCTCTTTTAAGGAGAAAAGAAATATAGGACCGCCAAAAGTAGATATCAACGGTTGATAAACTAAAAAGACAAGAGACTCAATTGTTAAAGGTGCCCATAATAACACTTTTAGAATTGGATTTCTGCTTCAGCAGTGCTTTTGGAGTAGAAATCCATTTGATTAAAAATTTTATTTATAAAAGAAATTTTTAATTCTGAAGTTGTTTTTTCCTCAATTTGAGAAGTTAAAAAAAATAGCTTCTCCAACTCAAGAAGCAAGTGTGGGAGCATAGAGGCTGCTAGCGATGTTTTGGACAGATGGGGTCTATTTGCTCTGATGCAAAGGAGGGACTAAGCCAGATGGGGGTGACCTTTGTTGGATTTCTCAGTGTGTGTAGTTATTCTGGTTTGGTTTCTGCAGGCAGAAAATATTTTTATGAGATGTATGACATTTATGGATTTCACCAACTATTGAACACTATAGCTGTATGGTTTGACCTGTTGGGATGAGCACGATTGCCAAAGAAGCTGTTGAACTTGTGAAAACCATGCAGTGAAACCTAATGCGCAGGTATGAGGAAGTTTGCTCAAGGCTTGTCAAATTCATAAGGACGCTGAACTTTGTAAGGAGGTAGTTCAGATCTGCTTGATTTGGATCCACGCAATGGAGGAAATTACGTGTATTTATCTAAGTGGATGCATCATTAAGTTCTGGGATGAGGTTAACATATGCCGCAAGGTAATGATTGATAGAGGGGTTCACAAAGTACCATGATGCAGTTTGATAGAGGTGGATGGTATGGTGCATGAGTTTGTGGGTGGGGACAGTAGACATCTGCAGATCATACAAATCAACTTGTTTCTACATGAGACTTGCAAAGAAGTTAAAAGAGCATGGCCATTAATCTAATAGAGCTCTAGTGCTCCATCACATTGAGGATGAGGAGAAGGAAACTGCAATCAACTATCACAGTGAAAGAATTGCCGCTGCTTTTGGGCCCCGCACTTGCGATGATTGCCATTCTGCTCTTAAATTTATTCAACGTATACGAGAGAGAAATATTAGAGGGATAGGAAAAGGCTTTACCACTTCAAGGATGGATGTTGTTCCTGTAGGGACTATTGGTAAATGGAACATGCATTGGAGGGCATCATTTGTTTTTGCTATCGATAGAGAACAATTCCGAGTCGTACTAGTGGGTATTACTCACTTCCTAGGTCGATCAATGACAACCACTTTGACATTAAGAGGCTTCTTTATCCTAAAAGATCGTGTTATTAATATCATTTGGGGAAATATGCCTTTTTCTCGCTCATCAGATTGTGTTCTTCCATGGTTGCTGATCCCCGAGTTGTCCAAATGTGTCGTTGTAGCATTTTTTGCATGATATGAAAGAGTAAGGGCGTGCATGACACTATTCTATTCTATAATTTATTTTTTTTTTTTGTATCGAAGGTGTCCGGGCCAGCATCCGTACGGATCGCGCACCTCGAAAATTTTTCTATTTCTACTAGAAACGAAAATTTTTTGTTTCTGATTTTGGGCCAAAAACTATTTCTGAAACAGATTTTTGTTTCAAAATAGAAAAACAGATTTGCGTTATCAAACGAGTTTCTGTTCCAAACTTATTTCTGGAATAGGTTTGGACAGAAACAGAGAAATAGAAATGTTATCATGCGCGCCAAGCGTCCTGCTTTTCTTAAGCAAACTGAATAAACTTCCGTCTCATGTAGCTGTTAAATGCATAGTAGGCATTCTACTTGCAATGAGATCTTGTATGGGTTCAAGCATCAGCTTATATTGATGGCAATGCTAGTTTTCTTTTAATGAAGTTAGGCTATACTTTGACAAATCTGTCACTTACAAAAAAAAAAAAGAGTATCTCAACGTTATTGATGTCATTAAAAGCCTTTATTGGAATGTTATACATGAATTATTATACCTAATCTCTCTTTCAGACGAGGTTACCCAAAATACAATGGTTTTTCTGCTTTATTGGTCTGCGAGCACACATACACCATACAACTCAATTGGTCAACCCTTTTGATTTTGCCCAAACCTATCTATTCTGAGACACGACCTTTGGCTGCTACTGCTTCTGGACCTTGATAGCCTCAATACTCTGTTTCCGTGTCTTTGGATGAAACAGTGATACTGCAGCATGTGCAATGGAGATCCTCCGCACAGCAATGTTTGGATACACTCACTTTCCTGCACATTGATCACGAATTGACAAGTGAGAGAGAGCCAAATAGCAGAGCTACCACAAATTCTGTCAAAGAATTTTAGGAGGCATTCATTTCCCAAGGTGGGCGTTTGCATTTACTGCAGTTTCACTAGAGTCGATATAAATTAACACGCGAACTTAGAAATGGAAAAAGGCTTACCTTCAAAATATATCCAGATCCATGGAAGAGACAAGCACTCCGTCATCTTCCCAATGTACATCCTTGGCTTTCGGATCCTTTCCAATTAGCTCAAGAGGTGGGGACTGCAGGGAAAAAACCATAATTCAGCAGCCATAAAAGGCATCGTACGTCAGTTCGTTGTTCATCTAGCCTCTATTATGTTTTTTGAGAGACTATTTTCAGTAAATAGGACAAGGGGCGAGCTTTCACTGCTGAAAGAAGAGTACCATGCAGCAAATGAGAGGCCATAGATCCCCGGAAGAAAGGATGTTGCTTGATTTCATTGGCGCCATTATTTGATCCAAGCCGGATGCAAGATCTCTCCGTAACATTGTAGAGATGAGTTGCTTGGCTGCAACACTTACCTCCAGTGTAAAATAAGAATTCGGTTCATCAAATTTCTCGGGCGAATGCAAAAACAAATACGTACGTGATAAGTAATTACCATAATTAGGTGGAATATGGCTGTGAAAGTCCAAATGAAGCATAGTCAAACTTCACTGAATCCTTCGGTCAAAGATGACGAAAATCCAGAACATATCAAGAAGTAGATTGGATGATGTTGAGAGAACACTAAGCCATCAACAGAGAAGTAGTTTTTTCCTTTAATGTCTGATACAGATGAAGTTCATAGTGGAATGCTACTTGGGAATGTTAGATCCTTGTGCAAGATGTTGGCAAATTCTTTGCATGTTCTTTCCGCTAAAGGCATCCGTCCTACAACATTTCGTACAATAAGATGCTGAATGTGTGTAACAATTATTCAATCAGAAAACCGATGCAGCTGCTGTCATGACCTATCAATGAGAGTACAAATGAGGCCGTCTACAAAATTCATGTACTTACCATGGCCTACGCAATCGATAGCGCTGCTATACCTGCCACGTTATAACGGATGGGCCTCACCTGCGCCCTTTCCTCTTTTGATTTTCCCCTCGCATGGGCCCGTATCTACACAGCCCATTATTCATGCTTCGATTTCCCTGCCCGTACCTACACAGTCCGCGTCCCACCAGACGAGATTCACTCCCGTACATTAACAACACACAAACTTGGCGGAAAAGGCGAAAAGAGCATAAAAGAGGAAGAGGAGTAGTCGCGGAGACAGAAAAGGCGCGGGAGATGCGTTGTGAGTTAACGAAAGGAGAACTGAAGGAGGAGCCAGGCTCCATCGCCCGTTGCCGCGTCTCATCACGCGACCCACCACTATCCCATTCTCCCGCCTCTGAACAGCATTTGAGTCCCTATATCCTAGCCCTGTTTCCGTAGGAACTGTGACGGGCTTGTCCTCTTCGTCGTATTGCCGTGTTAGGGTTTTCGAAGGGACCGACTCTCGTTCGCTTTCCAGGCGCCTCGTTCGTTGTTCCGTTTTCGCAGCCTAGATGCAGTTCGAGCATCTTGATTTTGATTACACATTTTGCAGGGCACCACGCAGGGTTGCAAGGATGGCTGTTGAGGCCTCTGG
This sequence comes from Psidium friedrichsthalianum, assembly GCA_019149425.1. Taxonomy (NCBI): domain Eukaryota; kingdom Viridiplantae; phylum Streptophyta; class Magnoliopsida; order Myrtales; family Myrtaceae; genus Psidium; species Psidium friedrichsthalianum. The sequence goes on along the minus strand of JAGVVM010022533.1, from coordinate 723 downwards.
ACAACTAGCGGAGGGCGTGTTATGGACGGCCCTACTTGGGGGAGGTGTTCTCGGTGGTGCTGCGCTTGAACAACCCTGGCGGCAGCTCTATCGGCACAATCACAGTCCATTACGGCAATGCGTCGTCATACATCTAAACGAGAAAGGGATGAGGGCGATAGCGGCTTCGGCAGCTTTTGTTGAGCGCCCGCCGGAGGCATCTGTGCCCTTGATAGCTTTGGTCATTGGTGTGATCTTTCATTGGATGAACATCAAGGGGCGGATCTCATGTACCTTAACACGTCACTAATGTGTATGCGGCTCTTAGAGGAGAAGGTGGATAGAATGACAGGTTTGCAGCGATAGTGAACTACGCCGTGGTTTGATTGATGCAGCGGAGCTAATTGTGGAAGTCATGCTCTTTAATGAGATGGATGACCCTGCCCATGTTTATGACAGATTACTGCTCGGGGGACAGGGAGGTGCACAAAGAGTGGGGTCGGGGTGCGGGAGGGAGGGGGGGGGGAAGGGGGGGGGGGGTGAATAGAGAAGAGGGAGGGAAGGGGGGGGGGGGGGAAAGCAAAGAGGGGGGGGGGGGGGCAGGAGAGAGAGAGAGAAGGTGGAGGAGAGGGGGGGAGGGAAGGGAAGAAGGAAGGGAGGGAGAGGGAAAGAGGGGGAGGGGGAGGGGAGGGGGGGGAGGGGGGGGGGGGGGGGACACCTTGGGGGGAAAGGGAGGTGAGGGCC
>JAGVVM010022532.1:0-17373 GCA_019149425.1 Psidium friedrichsthalianum | reverse complement strand
CTACTAGTGTGTAGCTCGCATGCGCATCTCAGACCATGCTCGCTCGTCGCATCATCGCTCCGCCGGGATCCGCTTGCGTCGCCACAGCGTTCTGGGTCAGATCCGATGCAATCTGGCACTTCAGGGCCGCTTTGCTGCTGCTAGACCGTTGGCTTGGCTAATTCCGACAAGATCTCCTGCGCGACCAAGCAAGTTAGCTATAGGGACCGTGCTCCATTGATGAGCTCGGAGCTGCTCGGAAAGGAGACTATCTCTCTCTTCTTCTTCTTTTTTGCTTGGGAACTCTCTATTCTCTCCTCCTTTCTAACGAGAGCCCTTTGCTCCTCTCTCGATGAAGCTAGCTCACAAGGCTCCCTCATGAATTGTTTATGGAGCTCCCTGTTCAAACACTAGCCTCTTTCTTCCGCCCCCCCTTTTTTTTTCAATGAAATAGCAAGCCAATGAAGATTCATATCCTCGCACCTTGAGTAACCCATCCAACAACAACTGCTGGCCATGCCAAGCCTCATATCTAGTAGAAAAACTGGAATCCTGCACATATGTGTTGGCGGCTGGGACAATGTGTGCATTCTTGGGTCCTGCAAAAGCCGTAAGAGCCCATGTACCTAGGAATCTGCTAAACAAAAGCATTGATAAGCCACATGCCAACCCAGTGAAGACCAAGATCGATATTTGATGCCGTGCTTCATTTTTGTCCTGTCTGGCCAGTGAAGTGGCAACCATGTTTATGGTAGCAATTGATAGGAACATGAACACATAACTCATGTTATCGTAGAGCACCGTCCCCGGACCAGATTAAATCGCTTAATAAACTGGTACAGAACAGACATAAGTGTAAGCCCTGAAGGAACCGACTTCAGTATTCTATTATCTGGTTCAAGCGATGCCTTTGTTATAGGTCCTTGCCTATGGAGCTCTTCTTAGAATAGCCTCCGTTTCCATTTTCAGTATGGATATAAATGAAATCCTATTAATCATGAAAATCTCCAGCATGTGAACTTTTCCTGTTTGCTATACTAGGAACCTGGTACGAGCTTAACTCTTCTGAAAAATTTCAGCAGCTTATCCTTGCTGAATAGTTCCTGTAGCCAAACTAACAATCCACAACAAATTGGTGATAGTTGAGAAATCACCTAAAGCTGCACGATTGATGGGGCTTCCCTGACCAATGACCGCAGTGTCGATGAGGCTCATCAATGGCCCGCACATCCACAGACCCATCGCTGGACCGAAAACTTCACGATTTCTACGATTTGATTCCACAAGCTCTGATTCGCCAGTTCCCCTCTCGTTGCCCTCGTCTCCCTTTTTCATTAAAATCATTCTCTCCTACCTTTGAATTGTAAGTATCACCCAGTTTTTCTCTAGAACTAGAACTGAGACAAGCCGTGATAAAGTCGTTGGTAAAATGTGCAGGAGCGAGAATGCGCAAATCCGAAGTGGCCTGGCCATGAAAGGAGTTGGATTTAAGTGAAGAGCGGGGCGGTTTCTTGGGGAGGATCATGCGATGATGAAGAAAATTCATGTCAGGGATCAGGAGAGGAGTCAGTGGAGGTTGAGCTAGGGTTTTAAGCTTCATGCTTGCATAATGAAAACTGAAGCAGAGAGGAGAGCAAGGAAGGCCAGAAACATCGTCCAGTTCGTTCCCTGGAGTTCATGCATACCAGCAGTAATTCAACTCGTCACGATAGCGTTGGTGATGATGAAGAGAAAAAGGAATTCGGACGCAACAACATCTTCCTCGACGGGTGGAGCTAGTGAGTTGGGAGCTGAGTTCAACGTGTTCTTGAATTTCAAAGGGCCGGACACTCGCCTCAACTTCGCCGATCACCTCTACCATTCCCTAGATAGGGCTGGGATTCGCATCTTCTTGAACGATGCAGAGATCCGAAAAGGTGAAAGGATTGGAGGCTAGCTTCTACATGCGATCAACAACTCCAGAATTTTACGTGCCCATCTTCTCCAGAGACTACGCATCTAGTGCATGACGTCTTCGTGGGCTCGCCCACATGGTGGAATGCTTGAGAAGATCCACGGACCAAGTGATCCCTTCACTCTGTTCCTTCGACTTCACCGAGGTAAATACGAGCAGCAACTGGTTATTAGCCACCATGTCACTAACTAGCGACCAATCTTGACTGTTCTTTGGCGTCTTGGATACCAGAAACCACTATATCATCAAACCAGCATCAGTAAAGACCTTCGTCAATCCATTTTGTGTCTGAACGTAGTCCTCGAGTAACCAAGTCTATCTCCGCTCGGTTTGCAGATAGAAAAGCTTCCCCTCCTTGCCTTTTCTTCACGCTGCAACTGCTTGCGTTTCTTGAGCTTGGAGCCGCCGCTGGAACAATCGAAGAGGCTGGAGAAGTGATCCAGAGCACCCATTTCCTCTCGCTTTCTTCCTGCTCGAACGCGGGTGCGCTCGTCCGTGTGGTTGTGCAAATCTTCCTCCTCGATACGAGACGAATCAATCACAACCCCCACTCCCGCCGAAGAATCTCTCAAGTGCTTATCCAATTCACCCAGAAGATGCAGAGCTCTAAGTCATGATGAAACGAAAGGCCCCAGTCCCCAAGGTCCTCTCTGCTCTCAGTGCTTTCCTTTTGCCCAACAACGAAACAGTCCAGTGACTACTTGTGCATAGAAAGTGGCTATCACCAAAAGCAGACAAAAAATACCCCATCCCCGTAAGAACACTCGAGCCTTAAGCAGAAATCGGCTGGCCCCCGTGGCAATCATGGTCCTCCTTTTTCTTTCGGTTTAGTCCTCCTTTCATCATGTTCTTTCTCCCCTTTTTTCTTTCTGGGTCAGTGGAGTCCCAAACATCTCCTTCTTTCGGTGGCCTCTTCATGTGGCCCCAATTTTGATCGTAGGAAGCCACCATATGCTGTCTGTTGCCTTTTCTCAAATCGGTCCACATCTTTCGAGACGTAATAGAACTCATTTTGGTCTTGGAAGTTGTCCAGACAATCAATTAGTATGGCGTCCAATTTTGCGCAGCGCGGAGGATGTCCATGTGCAGATCCATATGCTGCTTCGTCACCATTATCTTCATATTCATCCCGTTCGTTTCTGCTAAGAAGGAATGAATTCGACAATGTGGTCGATGACCCATAAAAGCCCACCTATCTCTTCCTTCCACCTCACTTTTTTTTCGGGTGATCATGGCTCCAGACGTTTTTGCTCACCACCCAAGCTGCAAGATTTTTCATGGCATTTTATAATGCTAAAGCTGAAGAAACACCTTTGCCTCCACTTTCCCTTTATATATATTAATTAATTTTTTTAAAGCTCAAATTTGAAGGCAATTGGACCGAAATGCAATATAAGGAGTTAGAGGACAATGTCACAACTCATAAAAAGTGAAAAATGAAAATAAATTGACTCAAATTGGATTTTTTAGGCCTGATTCGAGATTATGTTCGTGAAGGAACACATGACCCCAAATTGGATTTTTTGAATTTGCAATGGCCAACATGAAAAGGGATTTAAAATAAAAATATTGATTATTTTTGTGTATTTTTACGGCCTCAAATGTTATTTTTCCCAAATTTTCAGGTATTTTTGTATTTTTCGAAAATATTAAAAAATACGAAAAATATGAAAAATCACTTTTTGTTCAAAATTAGTTCCTTAGACTTGGCAAAGTCTTCCAAAGTTGATTTTTCAATTTTCTCATTTTTTTATTTTCTATGAATTTTCGAAGATAAAATGCCGAAAAATATTGAAAATATGAAAAATCATTTTTTGGTCAAATTGGTTCCCTAGGCTTGGCTAAGGTCCCCAAAGTTTATTTTTTAATTTTATGAATTTTTATGGCTTTTCTATTAATTTTAAAAGAGAATAGGTGATTAAAAAATTGGGTGTCAACGCACTTCAATTGAGACAAGTGCCAAATTTAACGACATGGATCATATAGAGATACTTGCACTACATAGACAACTATCTAGGTAGCCTTATACATATTACAATCACTTGTGTTTAGATATTGCCTATGCTATTCACACTCTTAGCCAGTTCAGGTCTACGCCACGCCTAACTCATTTTGTGGCAATCCTACATATTTTTTGCTATGTCAAGGGTACGTTGTTTCATGAACTTCACTTTTTTACTCAATATATCATAGAGCTCCAAGCTTATTTTGATGTATACCATGCTCATGATCTTTTTGATTGTCGCTCCACCACACGCTATTGTTGGAGAAACATCTTATAAAATATTTTTGATAATTTGCAAACTATCCTTTGGCATTTGATTTAACTTTGGTGTGTAAATGTTTGTTATATATGGTTAACTCGACCGTGTGCAGTCTGCAGCGCTTTCATGAAAACATCCGCTAAGGACCACAAAAGATCTAGTCACCGATTATTGATATCGAAATTTGAAAGATCTGGTTTGTGGAGTTGTTTAAAGTCTAAACATTTGAATGTTTGTGAAAGAAAGGCTAAAATAACCATTACTTGATGTAAGGGATAATTCAGAGGCTTATCGGGAATTGATCCCTGCTCCTATCGGAGTCTTCCAAAAAGCTATCGGCGTGGAATAACAGCTCAAAACCTATTTTAGAAAAGTCCAACCTAACTTTGAAAAAGCTATTTCAACTTGAGGACAAGATGTCCCATCAATCTCCAACGACTCTTTTGCTTCTCCATAAATGCTCAAATGGCCAGAATGCTAAGGCTTATAAAAGGAGGAGATCGTGAAGGCCAAGGAGTATCGAACAGACTTACTATCCAAATGTTGCTGTAGAAATTATTCTAGTTGAAAAGCTTGCACTAATTGAAAGATGTTGTCATCTGTTGTTGACTTGTAGTCATGCAAAATCAAGTGTATATTTTCGAGTAGTGAGGTTGTAATAAGATAGTGCGATTTATCGTGTGAAAGATCAACTCACGTACTGTTTGTAACTTGTGAGGCAATTTACTAGTGCATTCTAGCTCATATTGTGCCTATTAGTTGTGTAAAGTGGACGTAGACTTGGTATATAAACCAAGCCACTACATATCTAGTGTGCCAATCTTTTCTAAATTATTACTATATTTTGCGCGCACTCAGATATTGTTTTATCAAACATTTGCTCACCCGATTTTTTTTTCATACCATCTTTGGTTTTTCGCATTGTTTGAAAAAGTTTTGAAACAACCTATTTACCCCCTCTAGATTGTATTATTAGCCCCGACAGCTATTATTTCTTTTCGGTCAACTCACTTATCTCTCAACAATAAGCATATCGCTATGCTTGACTAGTACCAATGTGAAGTATCATGCCCTTAGCCAAATGACTTTGAATTGTTGTGGTTGTGATGGTTACTACAAGCCATGAAATTTTTTCATCATGGTGGGATAGACATTTATTATGGCAACCATAAGGTTATTCAAATAGTACATAATGATATTTTCTATGAAGCATATTGAATCAACTTTCATTTATGTGGGCTGTTACGTCTTCCAAAAGTAGAATAATTATTCAAAAAGTCCTAAACTATTTATGCGATGATCACTTCAGCCCTAAACTTTTCATTTAACCAATTTAGTCTTAAATCTTTTGAAAATTTTCCAAATAGTTCTTTCAGCTAATTTTGGTTGAAAATTTCTAACATGGATGTTGGCCGTCCAATGTGGCACGACCAGTATTTTTTTTTTTTAAGGCACGACCAGTGTTGACATGAACATTTTTTCCTTTTTTTTTGAATTTTCAGATTTTTTCTAATGTTTTCCCTATACTTGAGTTAATGAAAAGACTGCATTGAATATTTTCATATAGTCTAGGAACTAAATCGAACATGTATCAAAAGTCCAGAAATCATATTGAATAAACTAAAAGTTCATGGACGACATTATACATTGAGTTAAAGTCTCGGGACCATATTGAACAAATTTAAAGTTCAAGGACCGCATTACACGTTAGGCCAAAGTTCAATGACCATTTGTGTCTTTATCTCTGTACTAAACATATATTTCTCTCAAGACAAAGGTCGAATTTTCCATTTTTTGGCCCAATAATTTATTGCCATCTCTAGTTAGTCCGAATGAGAAAACCCTACTTTTTGCGCATTCTCGAGACTTCCGCTGACTCAAAGTCACATGCCGTTGCATGAAAGATGACTTTGCAAAATGGTTCACTAGTCATTTTCATTTCGGACTTTCATGCAAGAATCATGGAGGGCAAACTTGTCCGATCGCAAGCGGCGGCCGAATGATAGTCAAGCAGTCCTTGCCAAACTCTTCTTGAGTAGCCCCACTTCATCTACTCGGCCGCAAATGACGCCTCCAATCACGCCTGACAGACTGAAGGACCCTCAATAAGACAGACCATCATATGGGATCTTGACCACTGTCCCTAAAGCTTTGAATACAGATTATTCTGTGATGTTACGACCCAGTAATAATACTTTTTGACAAATTTTAAGATTTAATTGCATCTTTTGAAAATTTTAGAACTCAATTACACTTTCCTAATACATTTTAGGATTTTCAACGTACTTAAAGGCAAAGGTTCTCAATAGACTTTTCTAGATAATCTTCTTTTCTTTACATTGTCTGTGTACAATTGGAAACCCAATGAAGGCGAGTGCTCATGGCAAAGTCATGGCTGGAGAGTTTAGTCCCTTTTGTTAGAGAAGAATCCAAGGATTAATTGGTGGGGGACAGATTGACCTTCAGGACCTAAAAGTGGAAGCATAACATGCCCCTACTTCCAGACCAAAAAAAAAAAAAAAAAAAAAACGTGCCTTTACTTGTCGGTTCTCAAGTTGTGATTTAACTCGAGCACTTGAGTTTGCGTTCATTGAAAGGGTATTCCATGGATTCACACGGTCAATCTGTCCCCACCAGTTTGCGAGTTTCTTAGGTCTCGAATCTATGGACAGGTTTGTAAATGGTCATCCAAACTTCAAAGATTTTAAAGTTCTGGCAAAAGTTTCGATTCATAAGTTTCATCGCCTTTGCAAATCGCCTTTTTCCAGTTTCTTGGTAACGAAGGTGTTCTGGCATATCTCACAGTCCTCCTGCACAAGATGGCGCTCTTCTGTAGCCTGGTTATTCTTCTCATGACCAGCCTCTTTCACATGCCTGTGCAATCTCTGAACAACGAAGGCGTCGCCCTCCTGTCCTTGAAACAGTCCATCCGTGAAGACCCCGGCAGGGTCCTCGATAACTGGAGCTCGTCCGACGAAACTCCGTGCATGTGGAATGGAGTCAAATGCGTAGGAGACCGAGTCATCTCTCTCTGCCTTCCGAATAAGAATCTCACCGGCTCCCTTCCTCCTGTCTTTGGAAACCTATCAGCACTCCGGCATATCAATCTCAGGAACAACCACCTCTCGGGAAGCTTGCCCGTCACACTCTTCAATGCGAATGGGTTACAAAGCCTGGTGCTCTCGGGGAACTCGTTTGCCGGGACGGTTCCTGAGGAACTTGGAAAGCTCGGTTCACTTCAGACCTTGGATTTTTCCAGGAATTCATTCAACAGTTCCATTCTGTCATCATTACTTCGGTGCGGGCGACTTAAGGTGCTCGATTTGAGTTGGAATGGATTCTCAGGATCCCTGCCTGATGGGTTCGGGACTAGCTTAACTTGGCTCGAACGTCTCAATCTTTCATTTAACAAGTTCAATGGTTCCATCCCCAGTGATGTGGGAAACTTATCGAGCTTGCGAGGAACGCTAGATTTGTCAAATAACTTGTTCAGTGGCCCAATCCCGGCAAACCTAGGAAACCTCCCTGAGGCTGTCTACATTGATCTTAGCCACAACAATCTCAGCGGACCAATACCGCAAAATGGCGCTCTATTCAATGCAGGGCCGACTGCTTTCATCAGTAATCCTCTGCTCTGCGGAGCGCCACTCAAATCGTTATGTCCTCCTGACATTCCTGAACCAAATTCCTCGACAACTCCTCATTTTCCATCCCAGGCTTCGCCTGATGGACCTAACAGAGGAAGTGCCATGAGTAAAGGGATCTTGATCTTGATAATTGCGGGCTCCATGGTCGGAAGCTGCTTTCTGGGGTGGTTATTGTCCCACTTATATCGAAAGTACCGTGATTGCAAGGTATGTGACAGTATTAGTAATGGTGTTAATGAAGAGAAAGTGATTTGTAGGAAGGAGCTCTTCTGCTTTGGAAAGGAGGCTATCGACACTCTCTCGCAAAAGATGGAGCAGTACAACTTTGTGGCGCTGGACTCGCGGGTGAATTTTGATCTTGACAAACTCCTGAAAGCATCTGCTTTCCTTTTGGGCAAGACGGGGACCGGAATAGTTTACAAAGTTGTTCTTGAGGACGGATCAACCTTAGCAGTCAGGAGACTGGGCGGAGATTCCCAGAGGCTGAAGGAATTCCAAACCGAGGTCGAAGCAATAGCGAAGATCAAGCACTCGAATATTGTGCCTCTCCGAGCTTATTGCTGGTCTGGCGATGAGAAGCTGCTCATATATGACTTCATACCCAATGGTGACCTTTCTGCTGCAGTACATGGTAAATTTGCCTTTCCCTTTCATTGTGAATGAACGAATTTTGAAATTAGGTGGTGTGTTCTCCATTCCTTGGAAAAGAATTCACCAAAATGTTCAAGAACGATTATGCAAGTGGACCTTATCTGTGCGCGACAAATTTCTTTTGTTTGGTAGGGAAGGCTGGGACGACAAATCTAATGCCACTTTCATGGAGCGCGCGCCTCAGGATTGTGAAAGGAGTAGCAAAAGGCATAGCCTATCTTCATGAGTTCAGTCCAAAAAGGTACATCCATGGAGACTTGAAACCGAGCAATGTACTGCTTGGGAAGAATATGGAGCCCTTCATCTCTGATTTTGGCATCAGTCGACTCGCTAATTTCACCGGAGAATCTTCAAAGTTTCACCTTGAACACGTAGCATTGGGGACACCAGAGCAGAGCTCTCCCTATGAGTTCACGGCAATAAACTCCACCGAGAATTTGAGATCCTATTATCAAGCGCCTGAAGCATCCAAGCCCACGAAGCCATCGCAGAAGTGGGATGTCTACTCGTTCGGGATGATTTTACTTGAGATGACCACAGGGAAGATGCCCATAGTTGAAGTGGGGCCTCTTAGATTCGATCTAGTCCGATGGGTGCAGATGAGCGTCGATGAGAGAAATCCGATTTCCAACATTATAGATCCCATCTTGCTTCCTGATCTCGACAAGGAAGAAGAGATGGCCACGGTACTTCAGATGGCACTTGCTTGTGTTGACAAGAGCCCTGAAAGGAGACCTTCCATGAGGCATGTCTTGAACAATTTGGACAAATTGGCCATCTTCACCAATCCTTGAGTGAGACAGACACTACAGTTGTTGATACAACAGTGAAGCATTCATCATCCTTTACTTGGAGTCTGTTGTTACACAAGTTGTGCCTCTTCAGAGTTTACTGCTGTAGAAACAGGTCTAGGAGTAGAAAGGCCTGGGCTGATACAATCAAATAAGGCTCAGAGAACCAACCGAGGATCATCTTCGTCTCTTTATCTCCCATGGCAAGATTTTCTTTGCTCTTCAGGTTGCCTGGTGGCAATTTTCTCACATCTCTTATCCTTGCTTATACAGTTCTACAATAAACATTGTTCATTGGATTCGACATTTTATATCATGATACTGTTGTACCTCCTTATATTTTTTGTAAAGGTCATTGTTCCAAGCAGTCTCGATGACAATGCTCTTTTTGCAAACTGTCAAGCGATGCAACAATGCTAATGGCAGTAGGGAGCAGGCGACAAGAATCAACAGGACCTTAACCATGATATCTATGGCGCTCTTTATCTTTTCATCAGTTCTAGTCCCACCTTTATGTTTGCATAACATTGATGTTTTGAATCTACGGAGCGCGTATCCTCCAAAATCTCATTTGGAGACTAAGTGGAGCTAATAATACAACTCTTGATAATCTAGTTAGCCAATGTGACCGTCTGACCAAAACAAAAAAAAATTAGCTTAGACTGTTAGAAGGCTGTTGGGAAAAACCATGGTGTGACCAAGCATACTGTCATACCAGCCAATCAGTAGTTCAAGTGAGGACGGTAAACCCAACCACCCCCCCACAAACACACACCCAAAAAAAAAAACCAACACACACAACAATACAATCTCCCCTGCTCAACTCACTTGGAGGAAGGCTCTCCCATTGCCCCACCATTGTAACATGTTGTTTCTCTAGGCAAAGCGTTCTTGATCATATTTGGTTGTCATCAATATGGATCTTAATCAGCTCTTCCTTCTAGCTTAGCACTCTCCGAATCAGTGATACGCCGCTTCTAAATGTTTGGATGCGAATGTAACAAGCATGTTAGTGATCCAATCTTACTGTCGCATAGAGCCAATTCTCGTTCCACTGCTTGACCCAACCCCCCCCCCCCGCCCCCCCACCAACACACACACACAAAAAAAAACCAACACACACCCACACAATACAAATCTCCCCTTCTCAACTCACTTGGAGGAAGGCTCTCCCATGCCCACCATCATCCTAGATTGTAGCAAGTTTTTCTCGAGGCAAAGCGTTCTTGATCATATTTGACCCGTGTCATCAATATGGATCTTCTTGAGCTGCAATTCCTTCATCTTAAGCACATCTCGAATCCAGTGATACGCCGCTTCTAAATGTTTGTATGCGAATGTAACACGCAGTTCTTGCTTAGATGGATCTCAATCTTACTGTCGCATAGAGAGAACAATTCTCTTGTCCACTGCTTGACTCTTCTAGGAACCTTTCGTCGAAGGATCTCCTTGCAGGCTTCATAGCGATATACTCTGCATCAGTCCTTGACAGAGCAATGCACTTCTGCAACTTTGGCTGCCAGATTCTGCTCCCTCTATATAAGGAACCAGATATCCCAACATTGATTTCTGTAATTAATGTCACCAACCGGTTTGCATTTGAGTATCCTTCTAGAGTTGGTTTGCCATTGTCAAAGCAGAGACAAGACTTAGAGCTGCCTGTGAGATGCCTGGGAATCCATTTCACAACTGCCCATGGAGAGGAAGCAAACAACAACGCCAACTGCACAAGCAATGTCCGAGCGGTACATGGCTTGGAGTACATCAAGCTACAACCGCTGATGCATATGGCACTTTCTTCAGTTCTTCTTTGTCTGTCTCACTAGTAGAAGGCTGCCTGAACTCAGCTTAAAGTGCCCGCAAGTGAGTGCTAACTGGCTTTGACTTGCCCTTGTTGAATCTTTCTAGCACCTTCTTGATATATCTCTCCTCCAATAATCAGAATTTCCTATTCTTCCTGTCATGAGTGATTCTCATGCCAAGGATCTGCTTCGTTGGTCCCAAGTCCCTCATGGGTGATGATCAACATGTCATCCATGTAGAGTGGAAGGATGATGAACTCACCATCAGCATATGTCTTCATGAACTCGCAAGGATCTACAGTTGTGTAGCCGTATCCATGATCAACCGCGAATCAAATTCTATATATCACTACCTCGGAGCTTGTTCGAGCCCATACAAGCTCTTCTTCAATTCGCCCGCTAAATTGCTCCTCCCCTCTCTGCATTTCCCTCAGTTTGCTCCATTTAGATCTCTTCCTCCAAATCACCATGACAGAAAGTAGTCTTCACGTCGAGCTGTTCCATCTCTAGATTCATGTTGGCAGCCATGCCCAACAAAACTCAAAGTAAGGACTTCCTGAGTAAATTTGTTCAAAGTGTTATAAATAATTAATTATGATCCCACATTAATAAAATACCGACATTTAAATTACATCAACATTATATTACGCACATTAATTTTACGTGATAACCGTTTCGCCCGATAACCGTCTTGATGGGAGATAGTTTCTATAAAGGGCAGACGCCAGTTTAAATGGGTTATCTAAGTCAAGCCCCCTACGTCAGTTTTAAAAAAAAAAGGGTGGTTACGACGTCAGTTTTCTCATCCAGAATATACAAGAGAAACTCACGTTCAGAAAAAAAAAACCACAGAGACACATACCATCGCTTCGGAGGGAGTATTGGCTAGAGAGATCCCGTTTTCGTCGAACGTTCAACGCACGTATACGAAATCATCGTCTTCATCAATGGCTGGAGGTATGTTCGTTTACTATCCACGTTCCGCATTTTCGTTCCCGTATCGCACGATTTTCGTTTTGCGTTTAAGGTTTCGGGATCGAATTATAGTTCTCACATTTGGTACCAGAGCATATAATCTCTGCCTTGATGTTTAACGTATGATTTGCGTTGAATTATTGTATTTTGGGTGAATTTCGTGGAAATTTTTGGGTAAATCGTCTTTAGGGTATTCTGACCGCAAGAGTTTTTGGCCGATTCCGGCCGAATTCGGCAAGTCGCGGCACGATTTCGGAACCATAGGTCGTCTCGCCATGGGAAACAAAAACCCTAAGGTATCTCGATTTTTGATTGTTCGGCGGAGATGAATTTCAGAAAAGAATTCGCGGATTAGGGTTTTTTCGCGTTTGAGCGATTTTCGTTCGATTTCGAGAAAAATCCTTTACCGTTTTCGTTGATTCTTGAACCTATGTGGTCGTGCGGAAGCGATGTTCAAACCCCACTATTATTTTCGTTTTGAGGTGGGCTATCGGAGGAGAATTGGCCGGTGAAGGATCAGCGGATGGGGCGTTTTAGTGGCGCAAGGTTTTTTGTTCTTGTGAAGAAGAAGAGCCGTGTGCAGTGCGTGCAAAGGATTTAAAAAAAAAAAGGATCGTGCCTTTGAGCGGTACGCTGCGCTGTGGGCCACTCACCCACGTGGGTACCAGGTGCGCTCGTGGGCCACTCCCACCTGTGGGACGCAGGCAGGCGCGTGCAGATCCTTTATTTATTTAAAAAAAAACGGACAGTTTTAAAAAACCGTGAAAACTTGGCGTTTGGCATAATGGGATTTGAACCCACCGCCCACTTGCAATCTAACACGGCCCACTAGACCACTCGGCCATGTTGATACTTCTTGTGCCCAAAAGTGACACTTAATTAATATTATTATTAAAGAAGGGCTGCTTGACCGAAAGATACCTCGTTTTGTCCCTCCGTGCCAGAAATTTACGTTATGCCCTCAATTTAATTTATTTACGATTCCCATTCAGTTAATTTACAGTTTAGTCCATGCCCACGTAAATTTACAAATTTGCCCTTATATGCAATATTAAGTATATTTTGCATGAAATTAAATGTCTGGTGATCTATATATTTTTTATAATTAGAGTTTAGCCACAGCAACTCTAATTAATTAAATTATATATTAAGAACTCTTGATCACATATAGTAAATGACATTATTTGTAATTAATTATATTAATACAATGAATTTTATCCCCAGGAATTTTCATTATATTAATATGATTAATTAGGTTGAAATATCATATTATTTTTCTTAATTTCCCCACAGGGATTAGGAAAGGAATATAATATGATAGTTTCATCATACAGTTTTTATGAATCTATTATAAATTAGAAACTTAGCCCACAAGCAGTTTTTGATGTTATTTGATTCATATTATATGACATGTTTTGCATGGGTAAAACATGTATCAAGTGAATTTGCCTCAAATATTGTGACGTAAGCATGTTTATTTGTTTATTATGCAGTTTTACCACCTGTGAATATCTCTGATATTATTCTTCCGAGCTGAACGGTGACAACTATAAAGCTTGGAAGGAGTTAATTCTCCTTCAATTGGGGTGTATGGACATTGATTATGCTATTCGAAAAGATGAACCACCTGCTGTTACAGAAACTAGCACTCTAGCTGAAGTTTCTCTTTATGAACAATGGGAGCGGTCTAACCGCCTTAGTGTAATGTTCATAAGGAGTAAACTTTCTGCTAGTATTCGTGGTTCAGTCGTTCAGCATAATAATGCCAAGGCTTTGCTGGCGGCTATTGATGCGCAATTTGCGTCTTCGGAAAAGGCCCATGCCATGACCCTGATCATGAAGTTTTCATCGTTAAGGCTCACAGTGTTAGAGGTGTGCGTGAGCACATTATGAAAATGAGGGATATTGTAGCTCAGCTCAAGAACCTTGAGGTTGAGATACCTGAGTCTTTCCTTGTATACTACATTCTGAACTCTCTTCCTCAGCAGTATACACTTTTAAGATCTCTTATAACACACATAAGGAGAAATGGTCAATTAATGAACTCATGACCATGTGTGTTCAAGAGGAAGAAAGACTGCTTATGGAAGTGGGAGAGAGTGCTCATTTGGCAATACAAGGAAGGCATAAGGGGCAAGGCAAGCGTAAGGGAAAGGGTAAAATACCTCCCCAAGCTGACATTAAGAAGGAATCCAAATGCTTCTTCTGTAGAAAGAGGGGCATATAAAGAAGGATTGCGTCAGATATAAGGCCTGGCTTGAGAAGAAAGGTAATCCAATCTCTTGTTTTGTTATGAATCTAATATGACTGATGTGAGTCACAACACTTGGTGGATTGATTCTGGATCTACAATCCACATTTCGAATTCCTTGCGGGCTTTCAAAGCCACAGGAAGCCGTGGAAGTGAACAGTGCATCTATTCAGAAACAAGATGCGTTCGCATGTAGAAGCTATTGGGACATGCAGTTTAGTCCTATATAGTGGCTTTGTTTTAAATTTGGAAAGACCTTCTATGTACCTAGTTTCTCTAGAAACTTGATTTCAGTTTCAAGACTTGTACCGTTTGTTATTCCTTTCACTTTTTAGATTCGACCTTCAGTTTGTCGTATAAATCTGAAATTGTTGGGAATGGTATCTTGTCTGATGGTCTTTTTCGAATTAATTTGCAAGACAATGCCTTTTATAATGCGATGCATGTTCATGATAACGCTGGTACAAAACGATGTGTTGTGAATGAAGATTCCTCTGTCTTATGGCATCGAGATTGGGACATATCTCCATAGAAAGAATTAAGCGATTAGTAAATGATGGAGTACTCAGTGCTTTAGATTTTACTGATTGTGATACTTGCGTGACTGCATAAAGGGAAAGCAGACCAACAAGTCAAAGAAAGGTGCCAAGAGGAGTACAGAAATATTAGAAATCATACATACAGATATTCTGTTGTCCAGATAGGACTCATATGGTCAGAAATATTTCATCACCTTCATAGATGATTACTCACGTTTCATGTATCTCTACTTGCTTCATAATAAGCACGAAGCATTGGATGCCTTTAAGGTGTTTAAGGCCGAAGTAGAGAAACAATGCGGTAAGCAAATTAAGATTGTGAGATCAGATAGAGGTGGGGAATACTATGGTAGATACACTGAAGATGGACAAGCACCTGGTCCGTTTGCGAAATTTCTTCAAGAGCATGGGATAGTTGCCCAATACACTATGCCTGGTTCTCCGGACCAAAATGGTGTGGCAGAAAAAAGAAACCGTACTTTGTTGGACATGGTGCGTAGTATGCTTAGCAACTCAAAACTTCCTAAGTCCTTTGGACTGAAGCTCTTAAGACGGCAGTGTACATATTGAACCGAGTTCCGACCAAGGCTGTCCCAAAGACGCCTTTTGAGTTGTTCAAAGGTTGGAAATCGAGTTTGCGACATGTACACGTTTGGGGATGCCCGTCTGAAGTGAGAATCTATAATCCACAGGAAAAGAAGTTAGACCCAAGGACTATAAGTGGGTATTTCGTTGGATATGCCGAAAAGTCCAAGGGATATAGATTTTATTGTCCATCTCATACCACTAGGTTTGTGAATCGAGAAATGCGAAGTTTCTTGAAAATGACTTGATTAGTGGGAGCGATCGATTTCGAGACCCTATTCTTGAGAAAGATCATTCAGATGCTCGACCTTCCACTTCAAGTACTAGATTGATTGTTATTCATAACGCCCCTCCAGTTCAAATGGCTATTGAACAACCAATCATTGAAGTTCCACAACCTGCTGACATTGGTCTAGTAGATCCAAATGTTCAACACTTACCAGAAACTATTGAACAACTAGTTGAACAACACCTCCTCAAGAGAATGTTGATACAACATTAAGGAGATCTGCTAGAATGAAGAAGTCAGCAATTCCTAGTGACTACATTGTGTACTACAAGAATCTGACTATAATATTGGAGCTGAGAATGATCCTGAAACGTTTTGCAAGCAATGAATTGCGACAATTCCAATTTATGGTTCAATGCCATGAAGGAAGAGATGAGTTCTATGGCATCTAACGCAGTCTGGGATTTGGTTGAGTTGCCCAATGGTAAGAAGGCCATTGGTTGTAAGTGGGTCTTCAAAACTAAGAAAGACTCATTGGGCAACATAGAGAGATACAAAGGCCAGACTCGTTGCCAAAGGATTCACTCAAAAGGAAGGAATCGATTACACAGAGACTTTTTCTCCTGTATCTAAGAAAAGATTCTCTTCGTGTTATTTTGGCGTTGGTTGCCCATTTTGACATGGAATTGCATCAAATGGATGTAAAAACGGCATTCCTCAATGGAGAACTAGAAGAGGAGGTTTATATGAAACAACCAGAAGGATTCCTCTCTAGTGATGGTGAGCATTTGGTGTGCAAGCTTAAGAAATCAATATATGGCTTGAAACAAGCATCCTGCCAATGGTACTTAAGGTTTCATGAAGTTATCTCTTCATTTGGTTTTGTAGAGAATGCATGGATCAATGTATATACCAAAGGTCAGTGGGAGCAAGATTTGTTTTCTTGTCCTATATGTGGATGACATTTTACTTGCAACCAATGAAGGGATTGTTATATGAGGTGAAACAATTTCTCTCTAAAATTTTGACATGAAAGATATGGGTGAGGCATCTTATGTCATTGGCATTAAGATCCATAGAGATAGAGCTCGAGGCATTTTGGGACTGTCTCAAGAACCTATATCAATAAAGTCTTAGAGAGATTTCGGATGAAAGATTGTTCACGAGTATAGCACCCATTGTGAAGGGTGACAGGTTCAATTTGAACCAGTGCCCGAAAAATGATTTAGAGAGGGAACAAATGAAAAACATCCCATATGCTTCTGCTGTCGGAGCTTAATGTATGCTCAGGTTTGTACTCGACCTGACATAGCTTTTGCTGTGGGAATGTTGGGAAGATATCAGAGTGATCTAGGTATGGACCACTGGAAAGCTGCAAAGAAGGTGATGAGATACCTAAAAGGTACAAAGGATTACATGCTTATGTATAGGCGAACTGACAACTTGGAAGTAATTGGATATTCGGATTCGGACTTCGCTAGTTGCGTTGATTCTCGAAATTAACATCTGGATATATTTTTATGCTTGCTGGCGGAGCCGTTTCCTGGAGGAGTGCGAAGCAGACTTGGTTGCTACTTCCACTATGGAGGCTGAGTTCGTTTCCCTGTTTTGAGGCGCACCTCGCATTGGTGTGTGTTGAACGAGTTTTTATTTCATGGCTTAGAATGATTGGATCCTTTGCTAAGCCATGAGGATGTTGGTTGTGG
>JAGVVM010022530.1:0-14474 GCA_019149425.1 Psidium friedrichsthalianum | reverse complement strand
TTACATTTTGAAATTCTCTCCTCAGTAGTGAGACACCTTCAAAAATTCTTATAACACAACAATGAGACTGCGTCAATAATGAACTCAACCATATATGTTCAATAGGAAGAAAGACTGCTTGTGGAAGGGAGATGCCTTTGTAACACAAGGAAGGCAAAGAGGTAAGGCAAGTGTAAGGAAAAGGATAAGTACCTCCCTAAAACTAACATTAAGAAAGGAATCTAATTGCTTCTTCTGTAGAAAAAGGGGACATATAAAGAAGGATTGCGTTCGATATAAGGCTTGGATTGAGAAGAAAGGTAATCTAATCTCTTGTGTTTGTATGAATCTAATAACTAATGTGAGTCACAACACTTAGTGGATTGATTTTGGATCTACAACCACATTTGAATTCCTTGCAAGGCTTTCAAAGCCATAGGAAGCTGATGAGAAGTAGATAATGCATCTATTCAAGAAACAAGATGCGTCGCATATAGAAGCTATTGAGACATGCAATTTAGTCCTCAATAGTGACTTCGTTTTAAATTTCAAAAGGACCATTTATGTACCTAGTTTCTTTAGAAACTTGATTTCAGTTTCAAGACTTGTACCGTTTGGTTATTCCTTTCACTTTTAGATTTGGCCTCAGTTTGTCCTATAAATCTAAAATGTTGGGAATGGTATTTTGTTTGATGGTCTTTTTGAATTAATTTACAAGACAATGTCTTTTATAATGCGGCACATATTCATGATAACGCTGGTATAAAATGATGTGTTGTGAATAAGATTCCTCTATTTTGTGGCATTGGAGATTGGGACATATCTTCATAGATAGAATTAAACAATTGGTAATGATGGAGTACTCAGACTTTGGATTTTACTGATTGTGATACTTGCATGAACTATAAAAAGGAAAACAGATCAACAAGTCAAAGAAAGGTGCCAAGAGGAGTCGAAAATATTAGAAATCATACATACAGATATTTGTATCCAGATATGGACTCATATGATAAAAAATATTTCATTACTTCATAGATGATTACTCATATTTCATGTATCTTTACTTGCTTTGTAATAAGCATAAAGTATTGGATGTCTTTAAAGTGTTTAAGACCAAAGTAGAGAAATAATATGATAAGCTTATTAAGATTGTGAGATTAGATAGAGGTAAGGAATACTTTGGTAGATACACTGAAGATGGATAAGCACCTGGTCCATATGCTAAGTTTCTTCAAGAGCATGGGATAGTTGCCCAAAATAATATGCTTGATTCTCGGACTAAAACGATGTGGCAAAAAGAAGAAATTGAACTTTATTAGACATGGTGATAGTATGCTTAGCAACTCAAAACTTCCCAAGTCCTTATGGACAAGAGGTCTTAAGACGGAAGTGCACATATTGAATCGAGTTCCAGCCAGGCTATCCCAAAGACGCCTTTTGAGTTATTCAAATGTTGGAAATCAAGTTTGTGACATGCATGCATTTGGAGATGCTCGTTTGAAGTGAGAGTGTACAATCCATAGAAAAAAGAAGTTAGACCCAAGGACTATAAGTGGGTATTTTTGCTAGATATACTGAAAAGTCCAAGGGATATAGATTTTACTGTCCACTTCATGCCACTAGCTTTGTAGAAACCAGAAACATGAATTTTCTTGAAAATAACTTAATTAATGGGAATGATTGATTCTGACATCTTGTTCCTGAGAAAGATCATTCAAATGCTCGACCTTCCACTTCAAGTATTAGATTGATTGTTGTTCACAACACCTCTCTAGTTCAAATGGCTGTTGAACAACTAATCATTAACGCTCCACAACCTGCTGATATGATTTGATAGATCCAATTGTTCACTATTTACTAGAAACTATTGAACAACCAATTGAACAACATGCTCTTCAGGAGAATGTTGATACAATATTAAGGATATCTGCTAGGATGAAGAAGTCAACATTCCTAGTGACTACATTATGTACCCATGGGAATCTAACTATAATATTAGAGCTGAAAATGACCTGAAATATTTTTACAAGGAATGAATTATGACAACTCCAATTTGTGGTACAATGCCATGAAGGAGAGATGAGTTCTATGGTATCTAACATAGTCTAGGATTTGGTTGAGTTGCCCGATGATAAGAAGGCTATTGGTTTGTACGTGACTCTTCAAAACCAAGAACTCATTTGGCAACATCGGGAGATATAAGGCCAAATTTGT
This sequence comes from Psidium friedrichsthalianum, assembly GCA_019149425.1. Lineage (NCBI taxonomy): Eukaryota > Viridiplantae > Streptophyta > Magnoliopsida > Myrtales > Myrtaceae > Psidium > Psidium friedrichsthalianum. The sequence continues at coordinate 12,281 of JAGVVM010022530.1, read as the reverse complement.
TGCCAAAGGATTCACTCAAAAGAAAGGAATTGATTACATAGAGAATTTTTCTCCTATATCTAAGAAAGATTCTCTTTGTATTGTTTTGGCGTTGGTTGCCCATTTGGGCATGGAATTGCATCAAATGAATGTGAAAATGACATTCCTCAATGGAGAACTAGAGGAGGAGGTTTATATGAAAAACCAAACGGATTCTTCTTTAGTGATGGTGAACATTTGGTGTGCAAGTTTAAGAAATCAATATATGACTTAAAATAAGCATCTCGCCAATGGTACTTGAGGTTTCATGAAGTTATCTTTTCATTTGGTTTGGTAGAAAATATCATGGATCAATTTATACATTGGAAGGTCAGTTAGAGCAAAATTTATTTTCTTGTCCTTTATATAGATGACATTTTACTTGCAACCAATGATAAGGGGTTGTTAATATGAGGTGAAACAATTTCTCTCTAAAAGTTTTGACATGAAAGATATGAGTGAGGCATATTATGTCATTGGCATTGAGATCCATAGAGATAGAGCTCGAGGTATTTTGGGGCTGTCTTAAGAAACCTATATCAATAAAGCCTTAGAAAGATTTTGGATGAAAGATTGTTCACTGAGTATAATACATATTGTGAAGGTGACATGTTCAATTTGAACCAATGCCCAAAGAATGATTTAGATAGGGAACAAATGAACAACATCCAATATGCTTTTGTTGTCGGAAGCTTAATGTATGCTCAGGTTTGCACTCAACCTGACATAACTTTTACTTTGGGGATGTTGGGGAGATATTAGAGTGATCTAAGTACGAACAATTAGAAAGCTACAACGAAGATGATGAGATACCTGCAAGGTACAAAAGATTACATGCTTATGTATAGGTGACTTAGCAACTTGGATGTAATTGGATATTCAGATTTGGACTTTGCTAGTTGCATTGATTCTCGAAAATTAACATCTGGATACATTTTTATGCTTGCTGACGGAGCCATGTTCTGGAGGAGTGTAAAGCAAACTTTGGTTACTACTTCCATTATGGAAGCTGAGTTCGTTTTTTATTTTGAGGCTACTTCACATGGTGTGTGGTTAAAGAGTTTTATTTCAGGATTTAGAATTATGAATTCAATTACTAGGTCATTAAGGATGTTTTGTGACAATTTAGCTATTATTTTCATGGCTAAAAATTATAAGAGTTGTAGTCGAAGTAAGCACATCAATATTAAATATTTAGCCATTAGGGAACGTGTTAAGGGAAAGAAAATGGTCATAAAACATGTTAGCACTGAATTGATGTTAGCTAATCCTTTAACTAAAGGCATGCCACCAAGGAGTTACAAGGATCATGTGGATAGAATGAAAATTGATCCTATCATGTAAATTTTTTTTGTATGGACAAAGGTGTGAAACTCTTATGCAGTTGTGATGTTTTTCTCACTTAAGGTGCACATTTAGTTATATGAGAAAATTGGTCATTTAGATCTAGAATAAACTTAAAGGGTTATTCATTAAGTAGACCTGGAATAAACATATGATTTATTCATTAAGTTATGTTATCACAAATGGGCTAATTTTGAAGAGATAAAATGCATTGTGATACCTAGAAGATAATACTCATTCTAAGAGGACTTGTCGCCATGATTCATGTGTTTTGTTTTCAGCATGAAGTTAATGTGTATTTGGTTCAGTATTTCGTTGATGAATATTGGGATCAAGTGGGGGAATGTTATAAATAATTAATTGTGATCCTACGTTAATGAAATACCGATATTTAAATTACATCAACGCTAGATTACACAGATTAATTTTACGTGATAATTGTCTCGCCCAATAACTATCTTGATGGGAGACAATTATCTATAAGAAGAAGACATCAGTTTAAATGGGCCATCTAAGTCAAACCCCATACGTCAGTTTTTAAAAGTAGTTACAATGTCAGTTTTTATTGGTCGTCAGTTTCTTAAGAACGGAAGTCAGGAACAATACGTTTAGAGAGAAAACTATATAGCACACACATCGCTTTGGAGGAGTTAATTGGCTAGAAAGATCCTGCTTTTGCTAGACATTTAATGTACGCATTCATGGTCATCATCTTCATCAATGGCTGGAGGTATGTTTGTTTACTATTCACGTTTCTACGGTTTGTTCTTGATATTGCATGAGTTTCATTTCATGATTAAGGTTTTAGGATAGTTTGTTTCTCTGAATTATAGTCTTACATACCTACTATTCTTGATGATTAGTAGAAGTTTTTGAGCCGTCTGTGGTTTTTCTCTTTTCGGGTTTTTCATGTAAATCTTGGTGTGTTGCCTCTTTTTCATTCTGCTAGCATATTTATATTGTTGCAAGATTATTTTTGCTGGATATATATTGTTGATTGTTGATTGTTGCTGGATTAAGTCGGTACAGTTTTGTGGGAGAGTTTGATCCTCGATTGGCTTAGTTTGAGGTGAAGTGCTACCCATTTTCCCCAACATTTCACAAGTCTCGAGTCACAGTAGTGGAGTTCGGGAAAAGGCAAGGGCTTTTGAAAAAATATTAACGCTTTGTACTTTTGAGTCAGAGACAATTTAGAGAGAACATTATGGAGGTAGTGTGGCGAAGTTTTTTGTTGTAGCACTGCGGGGTAGGCACTTCTTGAGGAAGTTTTCACTAGTTAGGTCTTTTAGGTGCATTTGGTTCGGCTTTTGAGAAAAAATTTTAAGAAGATGCAAGAACTTTATGTTAGAGGGTTTTCATGAGAGGGTGGCAAAGTTTTCTGCTATAGCACCACACTGTAGGCAATTCTTGAGGAAATTCTTACCAGTTTAGTCTGTTGGGTGCGTTTGATTCAGCTTTTGAGAAAAATCTTTAAGGAGATGCAAAGATTTTACGTTAAAGGGTTTCATGAGAGGCACTCATTTTCATAATTATAGTAGTTGCTAAGAAGTTGTATCAAGCAATTTTGGAAAAATTCATGATAGTTGCCACATTATTATTGTTATTTTCATTGTTTAACTAACCGAATTAGTGATGTCAGGACTTAACTATAAATACTCATAAGCGAGAGGATTCATCCTATAAAAACAAGTTAAGAGAACCAATAGGCGAGTGGAACAAGTTATACTCCATATAGCATAGACGCGGTTGTACTGTAGCTATGATGTGTTTTAATAGTGCCACACGAAATATTGTAACTTTTTTGTTTAGCACATGCGTTAAAGCTATGGAACTTCGAAGGTCAATTGAAAATTGGTACCATAGCTTAAAGAAATGCTAAAAAAGATGGGATAGCTTCGTGTTACCTTCTTGCTTGGCTGGTAGTGGTAGGACAGAGCAACAACATTGTCGGTAATGGAAAGTATCAATTATCAAGAAAATTATGAAAAAAAAATCTTAAATTTATTATACCGTGATCAATTTAGTATAAAAATATAAAAATATTATTTAAAATTTATTATATGGTGATCAATTGTAAACCCACCTTTGCATGCACGCCATTAAATTTTATTTTCAGAAATGCGCAATAAGGAAATTTTTAACTTTATGTGCAATTAAGCATCACAAACTTGTAAACCTATTTTTCTCTTATACAAAATTTTTGCAATGATTAAAAATTCTCAAGCCTTATCGTAGTCCTAAAATTAATAGCTATGAAAAATTATTTCTGAACTTTTATTTTTGTGCGCAATGTAAGCACTTATCTTTTCCTTTATAAACTTTTTGTAGGAATTAAAAATTTTCTTTTGGGAATATATACACAAATATAAATTCTCACACATTTATTTTTAGAAATGCGCACGGAATTTTTAACTAGATTTTTTTTTTCTTTTATAAACTTTTTGTGGTTATTAGAATTTGTTACTTGAGAACGACGTATCGTGGCCCTTAGTTTTTTAATTTTTTTGGTCAAAATCGTAGCCGTTAGCTCAACAGCTACAAGTGATTGGAATTCATTCGCTTTAGTTATTTTTTTTTATAATTAATTATAGTGGTAAAACCACGATGATTCTTATCACTGCCAATGAGGCCCATTGTGTAATAATTCTCTTGATAAAGATAAGAAGTACCATGTAATAAAACTTAAGCTAATAAAAAGAGATTTGAGAACAAAATATAATTTTTACTTGCCATAGATCTTTGATCATTTATCTACTTAGAACACACCCATATACGTACATACACAGATACACACACACACACACACACACACACATATATATATATATATATATATATATGAACAATTATCTTTGAATGTTTTATCACCACGCGATGTAACTCTATTATTTCTTGTACACCAATTAAAGGTTACTACTGAATATACATGAAGAAATGGAAATTTGCTAGAAATTTATTACCAGAATAACCATGAATATATTATTTGTTGTCCATCGTTCAGATTTAAATTTTATATTCTGTAGTTTGCTGATGAGGAAGAATGCTGCTGGAGAAAGACCCAAGTGATATTGCCACTGCATTATAGAACGCTTTGATCCTTACAGAATGGAGTTCTTTTTTTTTTTTTTTCTGGGTCAGATTTCAGAATGGAGTAAACCGATCATTGATTTCTCAATTTGGTGCAACCTATGGATCCAATCATAAACAAATCCATTGCAGCTTGACAAGGATAGACACATTTAAAGATGGCATTCTCATAAACCAAAGCACCACACACTGATGATAATAACTGGAAAAAAAGAAGAAGCATAATTGGCGACCGTACTACTACAATTGGAATCAGTGGTCTCGCCAAAATTTCATGCAAATGGAAATACAATAGATAAAGCCATTAATAGAGGAATAGCATAAGCAGTTACCTTGAAGTGGATCATCATCCAGATGCTTCCTTGTTACTGAAGTGTAAGCACCTTCTTGGAGTGCAAAGAAGCATTCAAGAGCTTTATGGCCTACAAACCAGATAACAAGAGAATCAGAAGCTTTCACTGAACATTTTGCAGCCATGGGTAATGAATTGTCATGGTGCCAAAATAGCATGGAGAATTAAGTCCTCAAATCCGATTTAGTGACATTCCAGACCTCATCAGCTATCTTTAACTTAAGAAACTAGCAAGTCGTGAAGATTTATTTAGAAAAAGTGCTGATGCACCTTATTACTTAACTATGAATTATCATCCTTGTCATGAAGATTTGATTTTATCCAACAATTGGATCTTGTTCTTTGTCTAAGCCCAACCCCCTTGATCGTGTCAGGGTAGGACGTCACTTCACCTTTTGCAATGTGAGCAGAGTGACCGTAACAGAAGAGAGACTCGTAGCGCAAGTTGGAATGCATAAATCTGACATATAGTCAATGGCAACGTTACTACCACCCATATCCCAGCAATGGATCACTGAAATATCTTAACTATCATTAGAAATGCTCTATCTAAGATCGCTACGTGTTATTCAATGATCCTCCAATTTTCTCTAAGATGTCCATGAATAAAAGGCTTAATATGTCCTGGAGCATGATGAAAAAGCAACTAATAATTTCAAACCCAGAAACGAATAAAAAAAGATATAGGATATTAGAAAGGGATTGCAGGCCTTACCTCATCCATCCCAAAATCTATCAACTTCTCTTCAAGATCCCCAAGTTCCTGCACAATGAACTTGTTGATGAGAGTAACACAAGGAATGGTGGACATAGGCTTCACGACCAGAACATCCATCACCATGTATGTCACGATGCCTTTCACATAACCACCCTCGCTGCCAGATGCCTCAGACGAGGATGACGCAGCTGGCCCAACAACCCATGAAAGTTTGGTACTCATACTGTAAAGGCAATAAGGACATTTTGTTGAGGGGGCATCAGTGACATAGTTGCATCTCCAAGAAGTATTAGAGCATCTGTAGTGGTCAGTTGGCGCGGAAGATGAAGCTTCAGGTAATAGCAAGGGAAGCTCTGGACCACTGCTTGGTAGCTCGGGCTTCAACAGGGTCCCTTTCTGGTTACTTTTTAAATATATGTCATTGAGATTTTCAATACTCTTGTAGAGGTTGCATAAGCTAACAGCTGTGCCTCCACTGGTGAGGAAACTAATAACAGTTCGAGCAGGTAAAGCCAAACAATGGAAAAAGAAATCCACAAAGTCCTTTCCAGCTTCAGCAAAAAGCACCGTATCGCTTCTCTGGTCAACAAGAAGCTTCAAGCTCATCTTGGTTGCTGCCATGGTTGTTTTTGTTCTTGACCTGTAAAGAGAATTGGACCAATCTGAAAAATAGCCTTCCTTCCTATATTACTGAGGAAAAAGCCAAAATAAACTTCGACGTGCTTGGTTGCAGGCAATGTGAAATTTCTTAACTATAAGATTCTGAAAAATATGGAACACGGATTTACCAAATGCAATAAGAATAGAGAAAGGACAAAGTTACAAATCAATCTCCAGATTTTCCATTATTCATGCCTCTTCCTCAGAACTTTTTAACATCGCTGGATATATGACGGCACATGGCAACATATCTTGCTTATGTTTTAAGGTCATCAAGCATCGCAAACAAGAATCTCTTGTTAGAGTTTTCCTAATATGGGCTCGCCTTAATTGAAATTGTAATTGACCATTTTACGGTATTAATTTACCGTATACGGTATTGGTTTAATAAAGAAAGGATTTAAGGTTTCTTAATGGGCCGAATATGGGCTTGGTTAGTGTGGGCCGAGTCCGGCCCGGCCCGCGATGGGAGGGCCCAGCCGGAACTTCTATAAATGGCTAGGACCCCCCCTCTAGCCTCCATTCTTCTTGCCATTTAGTCCCCTTCTCCTCCATAAAGGCTTGTGATAGAGAGCGACGAGTGGGAGGCTGACTCATTGATGCCAGGCGGTCCGAAGGTCATAGAGGGGAAGGTTCCTAAGTCGGTTTGTCGAATTCTTGCGCCGCTCGGCCATGGAAGCGAAATCAGGTACGCAAGCTCGATCCCTCGCTTATTTTGTTGCTAAAACTCGACTACGGTTATCCTAGGGTGTCGTAGTAGATGACGAAAGGCCGGACGGACGGCTAACAGCTGGTATCAGAGCTGCCGTAGCTCGGTTATAGCACATATGGATTCTGCCTGATTTCGTAAGTTTTGGCATGCTGAAATCTAATTTTGATGGCATGTTTGGGTTCGTCTCGTCGAGACGAGCATTTTGGTGGGTCGCTGGCCGCCATAGGATGCCCCACGCGCCGCCATGTGCGGCCTAAAGGAATGGCCGCGGTGGCACGTGGGTTACACGCGCCGAAGGCTCCAATGCGTGAGATCCACGCGCCGGCGCATGTGTTTCACGCGCCTGACACATTAAATGTGTCGGTGACGTCAATGATGACGTCACCGAGGGGGCGCCGCTGGCTATGTGGCACCTCGTAACGGTGCCATGTGGCACAGCATACGAGCGCCACGTGGCAACCCGACCAGGCCAGTCGGACCGGGTCAACCCGACCCAACCCAGTTTGATCGGGTCAACCCGACCCGGTCAACAATCAACAGTTGACCGTTGACCGTTAACGGTTAACGATTGACCGTCAGGCCGTACGTGCCTCGCACGTGCGGCGCGTGGGCCTCACGCGCCGACCTTCTGGCGATGCGTAAGGGCGCGTGGCAACTCCGATTGGGGTGATTTTTTCACCGTTGTGCTTGTATGGAAATTCCCTACACTGTGGTATATTCATTTTAATTTTTTGAGCCTATTAAAGTCTTTAAAAATGCGAAAAACCCTTATGCAAGTATGAAAAATAGGGGTATTTTCGTTTTATTTAATTATTTCCATATGGTTTTTGGGAATAATATGGTTGGCTCACTTATTGAATACCACATAAGGAATGTGTAGAATTTTAATTGAGCACTGACACAATTGAAACCCACAAATGCGTGAAGCAATGCTATTAGCACTGGTTGTGATTTTAATGACAATTGCCCATGTTATCAAGTTTAAAATCACACCATATGGTAAATGTGAGGCATGAAGTTTATATCTCTAGTGTGAGAGAGTTTCAAAGATTTGATTGGGTTTTGACCGCCAAAGTGGCACGCTCAGTTGAATTGGAGAAATATCAGTCTCGCATTGTGGTGGGATGTCTCCTGTTCTGATACATGGTCACACTCCCAAAGGAGGTGATTGTGCGTCAGGCCATGGAGGGATGCATGAATAACATATGATTGGGAAGTGACTGATTTTAGTGATTCATACACCTAAAGGTGGTGATTCACGAAAATTGGAATACATTCTCATAGTCGTTGTCATGTAGGGAGTTTGCAATTGCATGTCATGTATTCTGCCAAAATGTGATTATATAATGATGTGTGTAACTCTCTGAAATGTGTACTTTTAAGGATTTAAAGTTGCACTGTGCTCACATGATGCTAATGGTAAGTATTGCTTGTTTTTTTAGTCACCTTTTCTGTGAATGGCAACTCCATTACCATAAAAGTTATGAATGGTTCAAATTTCAAGAAATGGAAGGAGGATTTTCTGTTTGCAATGGAACTGGCTGATGTTCATGTTGCACTTTATGAAGACAAGCTTGCTAACCTCGAGGAGACCAGCATAGGGCCTGAAAAGGCGCATTTTGCTGCCTGGGAAAAGAGCAACATGATCTGCTTGCTGTCATTGAAGCGGTCCATACAGGAACATTTGAAGAGCAGCCTGCCAACCGACTGCACCGCCAAAGAAATGATGGGAGCCTTAGAAGCCAGGTACCGAATATCTTCTAATGCTGAGGTTGGGACACTTATCCAGCTACTTTTCAATATGAAGTATACGGGTATGGGAGGTGTTAGGGACTATATCCTAAGAATGCTGGATTTGCAGACAAAACTAAATGCCTTAGGTATAGTAATCCCTGACATCGTGTTGGTGCATCAAGCCTTTAACACCATTCCCCCTGAGTTTGGGATCATTAAGACCAATTTCAACTTACAGGATGAGACTTGGTTTGTGAATGATTTGATATCTAGAGTGGTGGCAGAGGAAGAAAAATTGAAGAAGGATGGAGGGCACTTTGCCCTAGTTGCCACCAGTTCCAACAATAGGAAGAGCAAGGGGCCTAAATCTCATATTCATAAAGATACTCGCCCCACCACTGGTCCATCTGACAAATTGGGTCGAAAGAAAGCATCCTTTAAGAAGGATAGTGACCGATGTTTCTTCTGTAAGAAAAGGGGTCACATGAAGAAAGACTACGCTAAATATAAAAATTGACTATTTAAACGTGAGCAGACAGGTAATGATTCTTTAGCACTGGTTTGTGAATCCAATCTATCTGAAGCCCCATCTAATTATTGGTGGCTAGATAGCGGTGTAACTAATCATGTTGCATTTACCATACAGGGGTTCATAAACCGGAGGAAGCCAAATCAGGATGAATCAAAGTTCATAGTGGGAGATAACAATAAAGATGACGTTGAGTTCGTGGGAGATATCATTTTGATCCTAGAATTTGAGTTTCATTTGATGTTAAGAAACACTTTCTTTGTACCTTCCTTTAGACGGAACTTAGTTTCTGTATCTTGTTTGGACATGTGTGGTTACCTTTTGAAATAAAGAACAATGTGGTTTCTATGTTCTATAATTCAAATAAGGTTGGGTGCTGTAACATGTCCAATGGATTGTACAGATTGTGTTTAACTCCCAACGACATATATGTAGCTTATACAGCCGAAAGGGTTGTTCCAAAAGGCCTCTACGTAAAGAACAGTTTTACGCATTGTGGCATAAACGCCTTGGCCACATTTCCAGGGAAAGAGTGGAAAGGCTCATAAAAGTCGACATTTTACCTACTCTTAAAGATGACCTGAAAACTTGCGTGGACTGTTGTGAGGAAAGATGACCAAAATAAAGAAAAAGTCTACAGTCCAAACTTCTGACCTATTGGAGGTCGTACACACTGATATAAGTGGACCCTATACTTCAACATTGTGTAGAAATTATTATTTCATCACTTTTGTTGATGACTATTCCCGATATGGTTATCTGTACTTGATTAAGGAAAAGTCCGAGTCTCTTGATAAGTTCAAGATATTTCGGACTGAAATCGAAAAACAATTGGGAAAAGTCATTAAAGTTGTCAGATCAGACCGTAGTGGTGAGTATTATGGCAGACATGGCGATGCTGGACAGCTTAAAGGGCCATTTGCCAAATACTTAGAGAATTCTGGGATAGTGGCACAATTCACTATGCCTGGGAGCCATGAACAGAATGGTGTGGCCGAAAGGCGAAATCGCACCTTAATGGATATGATGAGAAGTATGGTAAGTAGGACCAACCTGCCTAAGTTCCTATGAGGTGAAGCTTTGAAGACAACACTATATGTATTGAATCGAGTTCCCACTAAGGCTGCTCTACTGACTCCTTTTGAGTTATGGACTGGACGTAAACCCAGCCTGAATTATTTGAAGGTCTGGGGTTGTCCTGAAGAAGTGAAGCTGTATAATCCAGCCTTGAACAAGTTGGATCCCAAGACCACAATATGCTATTTTATATCATATCCAAAACATTCTAAGGGATACAAATTTTACAATCCTAATGGAGGCCCAAAATTGTAGAATCACAGACAGCTACGTTTCTAGAATTCGACGTGGCCGAAAAGGGTACCTGTTTAGAGACTATTGAAAGTGACAGTACGGTGGGAAATACTGTATCATTTTCTCTCCCAATACAGACTATTATGGAGCCTCCCATACCGATGACTGTGCCTATTGAGCTTCAGGATCCTATGGTTGATACTGTTCCTGATGAAGTAAATCAAGCCTCACAGCCACAGAATCAAGCTGAGGAAATTCTACTAAAGAGGTCTGTTAGGCAAAGACGATCAGCGATCCCACCAGAATATATAGTCTATCTGGGCGAATAGGATTATGACATAGGCTGTGTAGTTGACCCAGTTACTTAGAAAGATGTTGTTTCCTGTGCACAATCAGAACTGTGGTTGGATGCAATGAAAGATGAGTTGCAATCTATGAGGCATAATGGAGTCTGGGAGCTCGTCAAGTTGTCTACAGGTCATAGGGCGATCAGCTGCAAATGGGTCTACAAGACGAAGAGGTAGAAAAATTTAAAGCCAGACTGGTGGCCAAAGGTTTCACTCAAAGAGAGGGAGTGGATTATGAATCAACATTCTCTCCAGTCTCTTCTAAAGAATCTTTCAGAGTGATTATGGCTTTAGTGGCTCATTTTGACATAGAGTTACACAAGATAGACATCATGACTGCCTTTCTGAATGGAGATCTCGAAGAAGAAGTCTATATGATTCAACTGAGGGGTTTGAGATTGATGACTCGAGTGACCTTGTTTGCAGACTGAAGAAGTCAATCTATGGCCTCAAGCAAGCATCTAGGCAATGGTATTTCAAGTTTCATAGCGTTGTCACTTCATTTGGCTCCGTTGAAAATAAAGTGGATCAGTGTATATACTGCAAGGTCAGTGGGAGAAAATATATTTTTCTTGTTCTCTATGTGGATGACATTCTACTGGCGAGCAGTGATATTGATCTATTGCATGAGATGAAGCATATGCTGTCAGAGAATTTTGACATGAAGGATCTTGGTGAGGCGTCCTTTGTCCTTGGTATTGAAATCCATAGGGATCGTTCACGCCACATTTTAGGTTTATCTCAGAGGACATATATTGATCATATTCTGGAGAGATTCAACATGCAGGATTACAAGCCAGGTATTATTTCTGTCTGTAAAGGTGATAAGTTGAATCTTTCACAGTGTCCTCAAAAGAGATGGAAAATCCGAAATGAAGAATGTACCTTACGCTAGTGCACTAGGGAGGCATCATGTACGCTCAAGTCTGTATTAGGCCAGACATCGCTTTTTACGACAGGACTTCTGGACAAATATTAGTTAAACCCAGGACATAATCATTGGGTTGTGCTGCCAAGAAGGTCTTGAAGTACGTACTAAAGAGGATAAGGGACTACATCATAACTTATAGGCGTGTTCAGAACCTACAGCTTGTTGGATACTCGGATTCAGATTTTGGCGGCTGTCAGGACGACAAGAAGTCGACAACAGGCTACATATTCATGTTGACAAGCGGTGCAGTGTCATGGAAAAGTGAGAAACAGAAATCCATATCTTCCTCAACCATGCAAGCGGAGTTCATAGCGTGCTTTGTAGACTGCTATTCAAGCAATTTAGGCTCCGGAACCTTCATTTAGGAGAGTGAGGTGATGCCGCATTTGATTTTTTTGATAGACTCATACAGTTGTATTGTGACAATAATTCTGCAGTGTTGTTTATTAATAACAACAGAAGTCTTAAGGGAGTCAAACAATGGAGGTCAAAGTTTTCGATCATAAAGGATGTCCGTGCAAAAAAGGTGACGTGTGCG
>JAGVVM010022529.1:0-10000 GCA_019149425.1 Psidium friedrichsthalianum | reverse complement strand
AAACCCTAAACCCTAAACCCTAAACCCTAAACCCTAAACCCTAAACCCTAAACCCTAAACCCTAAACCCTAAACCCTCCCTAAACCCTAAACCCTAAACCCTAAAACCTAAACCCTAAACCCTAACCCTAAACCCTAAACCCTAAACCCCTAAACCCTAAAACCTAAAAACCCTAAAACCTAAAACCCTAAAACCCTAAAACCCTAAAAACCTAAACCCTAAACCCTAAAACCCTAAACCCTAAACCCTAAACCCTAAACCCTAAACCCTAAACCCTAAACCCTTAAACCCTAAACCCTAAACCCTAAACCCTAAACCCTAAACCCTAAAACCCTAAAACCCTAAACCCTTAAACCCTAAACCCTAAACCCTAAAACCCTAAAACCCTAAACCCTAAAACCCTAAACCCTAAACCCAAACCCTAAACCCTAAGGAGAAGCCAAAGTAGACAATATGATAACATAGGGTTTTGTGGAACTAAGTCAATGCTAGCCCTTGCAAGATTTATTTGAGACCATAGGATTAAGCTTGGACTCTAGGGTTGATTTGGACTATTAGATTAAAAATAACTAATCTCAGAAGTGTCCCGATCTAATAAAACTCTAATTTTCCTAATAGGATTCCTCAAAATAAAAAAAAAAAAATTCTAAATTAATTCGATTTTTGAGGCTCCGGATCAGCTAACATACTTTTGGAATTTCAGCCAAGAGGATGATGCTAGTGATGTGGCCGAACGAATTTATCATGAGTTCCTGGGCTTACGCATATCTTCGGCTCAAACTCGACTCTAAATAATTAATTAATTAATTAAAAGCCTTTTCAATTAATTAAGCTAAAGACGGGACAGAAAGAATGAAAATTTGGTCCAAGGCCACTAAGAATTTCGGCATACTCATGTTTAATCTTAGCCGAAAATTGTTTCATTTTCGAGCTCAGCTGCGCAATTTTCTAAGCTGAAATGAAGTTTTTTCTAATTGAAATATGCATCCAATTAAGCCCTTTTTCAAAAAAAAAATAATCATTTAACCAACTCAATAAGCTTTTAAAATATGCTCACGGGACTCAGGTAATGGCAACTTACCTTAGCCAAAATTTATGAAAACCTCAGTTCAGATTGTCTGTAGAATTAAGCTCACACCTCTGGCCTGAATACAAATGATAATGGATGAGTAACAAAATAAAATAAGCAATGCAGAAAAGTTATTTTTTTTGGTGAGAACTAAGGTTAAAATTTTCATTTTTGTGCAATATAAATGAAAAAAAAAAAGAAAAAAAAATCAAAATTTTAGGTTCAACAAACAATGGAAGAAAAAAAAACGTAACTGAAGCACATGAAGTCATTTATAAATGTGTTGAAATATGAGACTCCACATCTCGCCCTCACATTCAATAGGCCACAAATGTCAGAATGTACAAGTTGCAAGGGAAAATCAGCTATGATTCCCTCTACCAAATGGTTTTTTAGTTATTTTTTCTGCTAAACAATGTTCACATATAGGTAGATCGATATTAGCAGGTGACTCTTAAATGCCTTCTCTAGCTAATCTTTTCATTCTTTCTAACCTAATGTGACAACCCAGTCTAACATGCAAAATTTTTGCATCTATATTCACATACTCCTTTGCAATAAAGGAACAAGGGGAAAGACACTTTTAATGCCAAAAGTTGTGTTATGGACATCACTTCTGTCCAAAAATTTTCCCAAATCACTTTTAAACCACCCCTCTTTTTTTTAAAAATGACCCACTTAAGTGCCAACTCAATGGCCTTCGAATTACCTTTGACTTTTTTGTTGATGTCCGTCCTCCACTCTCTCCGTTTTTTTCCTTTAAATTTTTATTTAAAATAATTTGAGAAATAAGCTGAAAATATTTTTAAAATGCTTTAGAAAAAAGGGAGATGGATCGCAAATTAGGCGATGAGACTTGCTGTAACCCTCGCCACTTTTCCCATCGTTGCTAACAATAGTCGGCAAGGGTGGGGCATGGCCAACGGGGGTTGACGAGCCCATACCATAGGCCGATGACGTCCGTCATTGCCCAAGTCTAGTCAAGGGCAACCACAAGCATGATCGACCAATAGGCCCTCACCTGCAATTGGCAGGGGTCGCCAGGCCATAGTAGGGACTCGGCGACCCATACTAGCCATGGCCCACCATTGCCAACCATTGCAAACAATGGTGGGGGCGGGCAACAGTGAGGGCTTGATAGCCCTCGCCGCCTGGTTCTAAACATTTTTTAAAGTTTTTTGGTTTTTTTTGGTTAAAATTTTTCAGCTTATTTTAATAAAAAATTATTTTAAACGAATTTAAATTTTAGCACATTTTTAAAATTAAATTTATTTATTTTGATTAATTTTAAAGTACAGAAGTCAATGTGGACTTATTTTTCTAAAAATATCATTTTACATTAAAAATTAATTATTAATAACACGTGGCACTTTTGACCGACAATTTTTTTTGAAGGTAACGAAGTGATCCTTTTGTCTCCGATTTGACACTAAAGGGATCCAATTGAAAATTTCGGCATCAAAATGATCTTTGTACACAACTTTTAACATTAAAAAGTAACCTTTTCCCAGGAATATAACCATCAACATTGACATTAGGGGTGTGCAAACTGGACTGAACCGGCCTGGACCGGCCCAAGATCGAACTAGACCGGACCAGCCGAGTTGGTTTGGTCCTTGAGGGGGGCGGTCCATTCTTCAATCCCAATAAATGGGACCGGAGACTGGGACTGGACCGCCCAGAACTGGACTGTCAGAATATATATAATTGTGTGTGTGTATATATATAATTAGAAAAAAGAATTAGAAATGTAAGCACAACTCTATTCCTGAGAATACTACTAAAGAAAGTGAAAGACTGGTCTGGACTCTCTTTGTCTCTTCTACTTATCATTCAATTATGATCATACTTTTTTTCTTTCAGCCTCTTCACCTTTTTTCTTCATTTCTTCCTCATTTTTCCCCCTGATGCGGCGCTATGGACCTTAATTATGTTGACATTGACACTTATATGCAAAAGTATTGTCCAGGTTGGCGAAAATTAGTGATTCATTGAGATTTTTTTGCTATCAATATTCTATAAGAAGCTAGTATTAGTGGTCCACTGGGACCAAACCAGACCGCCAGTCCTGGTTCGGTCTGGTCTCAAGGCCGATCTTGGTCTCAAAAATTTGGAGACCGGGGCTACCGATCCGGTCCCCGGTTCCATACCAAGACCGGACCGACCCGAACCATGCACACTCCTAATTGACATTAAACACATCAAACTAAATGTCTCAAAACATAAAATCATTTAGTACATAATCAGGACCATAATCAATTGTAAATTCTCTCTCCTAATTGATAGGTTAGATACAAATAGATCATATCTTGTAAAATTCTCTCTCCTTTCTTTTTGTCAATCGAACTTTCTTTTTTTTTTTTTTATCTTTTGTGTTTCTTAATGATCAAGGCAAAGGATTTTTTGGATCTCTTATAAGGATAACTTTTTTCTGTCTTGTTTTGCCACTCATTTTTTATCATTAGGTTTGAATATGTTTTCATTAGATCAAAATATTCTTCAATAAATCTCTCTCCCCTTTTCCCGGACTATAACTGCGGGTAGCCGACCATGTTTTTTTCGAAAGATTTTCTTTTTTGATAGAAAGGACAAAAGGAGTTCTTTTGGCTTAAAATCCGAATAATATAGTATTCATTACTTGCTTGAATTGGTTCTTTTAAGCATTCATCGAAACGGGCTTCGAATTTGATCACAATTCAACTGAGGTACTGTGGAAACAAGATTTTTTCTTATTTCGTCATTCGAAACGGGTATTTTATTTCTGTATTCTTTCTAAATTCAGGAATAACTACTGAATCACAAATAAAAAACAGGGAATCAATCATAGGTCCGATGCCTTATAATAGAACTTAGGGTTAATAGAAATAGTAGATCACATAGATTCAACAAATGAGGTGGGTTCATTAACAATTCAAAGATGAAAAGAAAAAATGGCAAAAAAGAAAGCATTTCTTCCTCTTCTATATCTTACATCTATAGTATTTTTGCCCTAGTGGATCTCTCTCTCATTTAATAAATGTCTTGAATTTTGGATTACTAATTGGTGGAATACTAGGCAATCCGAAACTTTTTTGACTGATATTCAAGAAAAGAGTATTCTAGAAAAATTCATAGAATTGGAAGAACTCTTACTCTTGGACGAAATGATAAAAGAATACCCGGAAATACATCTACAAACACTTCGTATAGGAATCCACAAAGAAACGATGCAATTGATCAAGATGCACAATGAGGATCATATCCATATGATTTTGCATTTATCGACAAATATAACCTCTTCATTATTTTAAATGGTTATTCTATTCTAGGTAATGAAGAACTTGCTATTCTTAACTCTTGGGTTCAAGAATTCCTATATAACTTAAGTGACACAATAAAAGATTTTTTCTATTCTTTTATTAACTGATTTATGTATCGGATTCCATTCGCCCCATGGTTGGGAACTAATGATTGGCTATGTCTACAAAGATTTTGGATTTGCTCACAACGATCAAATTATATCTGGTCTTATTTCTACTTTTCCAGTCATTCTAGATACAATTTTTAAATATTGGATCTTCCGTTATTTAAATCGTATATCTCCATCACTTGTAGTGATTTATCATTCAATGAATGATTGATCCAACTATAATATTTGTTACTTTGTAACATAAGGTACATAAGTAAAGCATTTCAATTTTTAGACGTACTTACTCTTTCTACCCTATAGGGATTTCTTACTATATTCCAGTAAAATTATTTCAATAAACTAAATAGCAGAATTGTGAATAGGGAACTATACGAGCGAACTACCTAATTTTATTGTAGAAATTTTCGGGATCAATGATTGGACCACACAAACTAAAAACACTTTTCTTGGATAAGAAAGAGATTATTCAATCTATTTCCGTATCGCTGATGATATATATCATAACTCGAACATCCATTTCAAACGCATATCCCATTTTTGCACGGCAGGGTTATGAAAATCCACGAGAAGCGACTGAGCGTATTGTATGTGCCAATTGCCATTTAGCTAATAAGCCCATGGATATTGAGGTTCACAAGCGGTACTCCTGATACTGTATTTGAAGCAGTTGTTCGAATTCCTTATGATATGCAAGTTAAACAAGTTCTTGCTAATGGTAAAAGGGAGGTTTACTTTTGCAAAAACGGACTAAGAGGGTCAGCTACCCAGCCAATCTTCATAATTAAATACCGTTACTATATAGGTAGATCTCGTTGTGAAAGACCTATTACTAGATAATTCATGGGTAGAGCCAAAGAATGTGAACTGTACAAGTTGCTAATAGCATTGATAAAATGAATTAAGGGACTCCGGTGTATAGAGAGGACCTCACCGTTTAAAGACATAACCATAGAAATGATGGAATCCACTATTTCGTTATTCATTTCTATTTATTACTTTTTTCTGTTTTTTTATACCTAGTATCAATACTCGTTTCGAGGTGAAATGCCTATAAAAAAAGACAAATCGTGGTCGGGAAGGTTATAGTAGCAAAAGCCATTGGAATTTGTATTTTATACATTGGAAGAATCCGTTTTGTTATTAATAAACTAGGAAAAGGGAAAAGAATAACTGAAAGAAAGGAAATCAATTAGTTATTTATGAAAGTTTCATTTATTCAATGACTAGAATTAGAGAGGATATATAGCTCGCGAGACGTAGAACAAAAATTCGTTTATTTGCATCAAGCTTTCAGGGGGCTCGTTCAAGACTTACTCGAACAATTATTCAACAGAAAAATAAGATCTTTGGTTTCGTCTCATCAAGATAGAGATAGGAAAAAGAGAGACTTTCGTCGTTTGTGGATCACTCGGATAAATGCAGTAATTCGAGAGAATAGAGTATCCTATAGTTATAGTATATATACACAACCTGTACAAGAGACAGTTGCTTCTTAATCGTAAAATACTTGCACAAATAGCTATATTAAATAGGACTTGTCTTTATATGATTTCTAATGAGATCATAAAATAAAAAAGGATTTGTAAGGAATTCATACAAATATTTTAAATGGAGTTCGCTGGAGAAGACTCGGAAGGTAGAGTAGAAATTAGTATGATAAAGAGAGTATGATAAAGTCGCCCCAAAATGTAAAAAATGAGCGAATATGTTCAATATCCATAAAAAAGGATTTTTCTATTTCCCCTTCCCCAATTTTTTTTTTCTTTGCGATTTTTTCGAACAAAATATGAATCTGTGTTTGAGTTCGGATTTGAATTGGAATTTTGGTTCAATTGAGGAGTAAAGTAAGTCTACTTTTTTTTCTTTATTATTTATGGTTCTAAGACCAGTACCTCCGGCGGTCGAAACATCGCTTCTTCAATTGTTTCTCATTATTAATAAAAGGTAACAAAGATAAAAACGAGCTTGTTTTTATGCAATAGTAATTAATCATTATTGTTTTAAGGTTAATCTATTTACCCTTCTAGGATTAATATTTTTCCTGAGTCACTAATAAATCGACTAATTAAACTCATGTTTCTATAATCAATTCGATCCCCCGATTGGATCAGGGGCAAATGCCTATGAAAAGATCGCTTGAATTTAAGAAAGAGTCGCTTGGATTTTTTCCCATGGTTTGTTTATTCCTTATCCCCAAAATTCCTATTTCAATCTGATCCAAAGATTTCGAATTCAAAATAATAGGATTTGATTTGGCTTTTTTTTAGTTAGTATTATAGAATATGTCATTTTCGTGTTCCTTGTAAGAGTGACACACAGGCACTTGATTCAAGTTATTTCTTTATCTCCCCGTGAATTCGTATGTTTGTAACAATAGCGATAGAATTTTCTCAATTCCAATCGACTAGGCATATTGTGTCGATTCTTTTGAGTAAGTATATCTAGAAAGACCCCTTGATTCCTTATTAAGACCATTTCTGAACACAGTTGGTACATTCTAAAATAAACGTTACTCGAACATCTTTACCTTTGGCCATAAACCTCCTTTGCGTTGTTTTATTCAACCAACTCTTCTCTTTCCGTGAACAAAGAAATAAAAAAATAAGAAGTAAAACAACAAAGAATATTTAGGTATATTTTGAATCGAATTCGATTCAATGTACAGTATTTCATTAAAAGATCTTGTATGATCTTCTTGCCCTAGACACATTTCTGTTCTCACAATCTTTTGGTCATAAATGGAATGTGGAAACTAAACCGGAATTCCGCGAGGTTCAATCTACTTTTTTAATTTCTCTTTCTCCTTTCTTTACATAAGTCTACTTTTATATTGTGATCGAATTCTATATCTAAAAAAAAGAAAAGAGGGGGATGGATTAGTCCACAAATCTTTTGATTCTATCTCTAATCTTCTTCAACCCTTACATGTCAATAACTAGAATGAAAAAAAAGGGACGTCAACGCATACGGAAATAAATGATTGAGTCTCTATCAAAAGACCTACTAAAGCCCCAAACCATAGAGTACTTAGTCCCGGTGCCACAGAAAGATATGTTTTGAGATCTCGCATTTTAAATCCTCCCCTTCTTTATTTTTTTCTTTTTTTATTTTATTGTAATGCCTAATGGTAATACATCTATATTCGCATATAATATATATGTCAAGTAGTAAAGGACCGCTTTTATTGTACATGGAGATTCATAATTCCAATTGAAATTAATAATGATTCAATAGATAAGATTTTCCTTTGTCTTAAAACAGAAAAGACGTCCCCCCTTTCGACTCTGAGCATTTCTCAAAAGATTATTCCTTTTTTAGTTATGATTTTTGCGATGGGTTTCATTATTATACATGTGTATATAAGTCCTTCGATTATATGTTACATGCGAATAAAAAAAAAGGCAAGTAATTGGATATATAAATGGAGAAAATAAGGATTTTGAAATAAGACAAGGATTCTATAAATGGACACTGTGACAATTGAAAGGGATGTAGCGCAGCTTGGTAGGGCGTTTGTTTGGAGTACCCAAAATGTCAGAGGTTCAAATCTTGTCATCCACCCTTACGTCTCCATAAGTAGTAACGAGGGATTCATTGAAATTATTCTATTTAAAATCAGGCATCATAATCTTTTTTTATTATACATATTCTATATGATAGTCTTATGCATACAAGATGATTTTGGGTTAGCAAAAAAACCCTCTTCTTTTTTAAGAATTAATAAGAAAAGCGCTCCTTTAGTAATTCAGGCTCGTAGAAACATGGGCTCAAAAACCCGATGTCGTAGGTCAAAATCCTACAGAGTGCGATTGCAGTCTTGGTTAGTTAGTACGAAACAAGGACGCCTTTAACTAATGCAACAGTATCTTAATTTGACCTCATTTGGATTAAAGAAAAGAGGAGATCAATTAAAAAAAGATGTTAATTAATTTAATCAAAGTCCAACTGACACCACGTCTGTTATTGATAAATATGTAGTTACAATAATCAGCTAAGTAATAGGAATTTAGACCTAAGACAATTCACCAAATAGAAAAACTTCAACATTCAATTATTTGAAAGGGAAAGAGGAGAGGTAATATCTATCCCTACATAGTAATCTGCATTATGCCATGAATCTCCAAGGACCGCATAAGTGAAATTGACACCAGGTAAGGAACTATAGAGTCTTATGAATAAAACAGAAATAGATTCTTTTATGCGTTGTGTCATCAATTAATGTCAAATAAGTCGTTTAATCTTGGTCAGACCAATAAAAGAGAGCTGAGGTAGTGTAGTTAAGTCGCTTTAGGAAACCGAAATAACTAGTTATAGTAAGCATGAAGAATGAATGAGCTAAATGAAATGTGTTTCTTTTATACATAGTGATAAAGTACTTCCCTAAGTTTCAAGATACGAAGATAAGCAAAAATACCATTCAAATGAAAGGAATAAGTTCACTTGACAGTTGCTAATTCATCAATCATATAGACGGATTAACAAAAAACATAGAGTAAGGGGAGTAGAAAAAGAGGATCAATAAGAACTTCTGTAATATCTACACTATCCATAATTTCGAATCAATGGATTCATTAGACAATTTTGAGTGGACTAATATTAAAATAATCATAATAATAAGAAATGAATCCAGAATTAGAAATATCATTCTCACTTTTCTTGTGATCATTTTTTTTAATATGTCAAATCTGAATTTTTCGATTTTAGAATAGAAGAGTGACCTATAACAATACCACCTTTTTTTCTTGTCATTTGAGATATTATGTGTGGAATAACCTACTACTGAATTTAAGGTAAAAATGAAAAATTAAATAAAGTAAAAATAAATAAAAGATATCGCACAAACACTGATCAGATCACTCACGAAAATCAAATCTTTATTTTCGCCAACTCGATTCTAAGGATAGTAATTCCTATAATTGTGTCTTTTCTTAGGTTCTACATTTTTTCCCATATTATTAGAAATAGAAAATTGTCTTTTATATCATAAATTTCCACACATTGCCAGCTAGTTCCAGAAAGAACCTTTTCGATCATACAAGAAAAAAAATGTGTGATCACGAATATTGATTATTCCAATTCTATTTTTTATTTCAATACTATTACCTGTTTTACTTGTTACTATACGATCTTAATGAACAATTCGTTCTTAAAATGAAAAAATGAAAAAAAAAAAGAGAACAACAAAAACTTTCTACAGTTAAGCTTATAGTGTTCTGAAAAGGAGATTTTTTTAAAATTTCGCCACGAATCAATTGTGGAAAAAATGGAGGAAAAGAAACCTTATAGAAATGGATATTGCATTAGTTACGCATGATTCTATATCGACAAATCAACAAAAAAAAATAATAACAAAAATTATCTAGTAAACTTTCATTTCATACTGATTACGATGTGTTGATTGTGTTCAAAAAAGGATAAGCTATACAAATGTATAACTCCCCAGGAATTTGAATTGGCTTTATTCACACTGTAGGAAGGAATTGGGTTCAAGCTTTCCCTAGCCCCTTCTCTATCAATGGACT
>JAGVVM010022525.1:0-17633 GCA_019149425.1 Psidium friedrichsthalianum | reverse complement strand
AACCTTTATTCGTGAACGTAGGACCATTTGCAGTGATTACATGGATTGAAATGACGGAAGGCATGTTCATTTCTTTATCCTAAAACACATAATAATCCTTTGCAAGCCCACTTGAGCCTGTGAATAGTGGATTCAAAAAAACCTGTCAAGAACCACCCCACGCTGGGGCAATTTGGAGGTTCATTGGTTGATTCCTAGGAGAAAAGATCAAAATAAGGCTTTATTGTGCTGACTTGCATCAACCTTTTCGTGGTAACCCCAGGTGGTATCCCATAGAGATTTGAAATATCAAAGTGAAGGAGAGCAATTCATTTCTCTATCCCACACACTTTATCCCTTGACGAGCCAATTTGAGCCTGCAAATCTTCGTTTCAAAACCCGGTTGGTGATCACCTCCCTACCCTGGGGCAATGCGTATGACTCGCCGATAAAAGCAGGACACCTGGTGAAAGCAAGGCCAAAGCCCATTATCGAAGAAGGGTAACAATGCTTGAAAACCAGTCAAAAAAATACAATGAAAATGTCAAAAGGCAATAGGGCCGATAAAAGCAAAGTGCCTCGTAAAAGCAAGGCCAAAGCCCTTCGTAAGAACAAAAGCCATGACACTCGCAACATAAATAAAATGTCGCCCAAAAAAATAGAGAAATCTGTTGGCGGGCAAATGACAAAAGTGAGGAAAGTCGGCAGCCTATTTGAATACAAGCATCCAGAAGATTTTTGGGAGGCCCAAAGACATGGATTCGACAGTTGGTAATGATGCAAAGGTGATCACCAACATATCATACCTCTCACCCTGAAAATGGCCTTTTCGAGCCTACCTGAACCAATGTTACAACCTATCTCGAAAGCCTCTCCTGATTGAGATATTTCAGGTCAACACGGGATTTCACACAAGAGGCTACTGCCTAAAGGAGTAAGTACAATCTGGCCTTATCTGATCTTCGAGGTTCTTGACTTGTAAACCTGAAGAAGTCGCTTTTAAAATGTTGATTCTTTTTGAAAACCTCAAAATGCCTACCCATTGCATAAACCATTGACCGAACCCACACTACGGTCCATCGAAAGACCTTCTCTGATCAATCGGGTTGTATACACTGCAATAGTCCCGAAATTCTTGATACAGGTTTCGAGCTTTGGTTTGAGTGTTCATAAAAACATCCCCAGCGAGAAAGCAGAAATACTCAGAAACAAATATTGTGAGAAGTCTTCTCTGATAAGGACGCCCCAGTTAATGCGACTGATCGAGCTCATCTGGCGATTTCAGATTTATTGATTCAAGATTTTCCTCATGAGGGATTCTATTTATGCACACATGCTGCTAGATATCCTGGCCCGCAAGAGCGTGACTCATTTCAAAACTTGAAATATTCAAAATATCAAAAATCTTCTAATTCAACAAGAGAATATGGGTTCGAGCTTCTGCAGGTCTTCACAGATCCCGGAATGGCACCCTTCAAAACAAGAGAATACGGGTTCGAGCTTCTGCAGGTCTCCACAGATCCCAGAATGGCACCTTTCAAAGCAAGAGAATACGGGTTTGAGCTTCTGCAGGTCTTCCACGGATCCCAGAATGGCACCTTTCAAAACAAGAGAATACGGGTTCGAGCTTCTGCAGGTCTCCACAGATCCCAGAATGGCACCTTTCAAACAAGACAATACGGGTTCGAGCTTCTGTAGGTCTCCATAGATCCCAGAATGGCGCTCTTCAAAACAAGAGAACACGGGTTCGAGCTTCTGCAGGTCTTCACAGATCCCGGAATGGCACCCTTCAAAACAAGATAAATCAGTAGAATCCTTTCATTAGGAATCTACCATGGGGCGGCCTACCATACGGGTCAAATCTTAATCATGTCTTAATCAGTAGGATCCTTTCACTGGGAATCTACCATGGGGTGACCTACCATACGGGTCAAATCTCAGTCAAATTTAATCAGTAGAATCCTTTCATTAGGAATCTACCATGGGGCGGCCTACCATACGGGTCAAATCTTAATCATGTCTTAATCAGTAGGATCCTTTCACTGGGAATCTACCATGGGGTGACCTACCATACGGGTCCAAGTTCAATCACCCTGAGGTTTTCTCATAACGAATCCTTAGGTCTTCATTCCAGAGCGGTCAACGACAGCCGCGGGGCAAACAGGTAAGTTCCAGGTAAACCCCTTGACTTTCACTTCCTCTCTCTCCCATACCCAAGTGAGCAGCGTGAAATTTGGACTCAAGCTTTCAAGGAGAAAACTAGAGTTGGATGGCGCGACTTTTTGATTTTCCCAGTAGAGTCGGTTAGATATCAAGTGTCAGTTTGTCTTTGAGAGCAATCTCTCACGAGACCACTCTCAAAGAGGGGCAGCTGTTGACACTTGATTTTTGACCAATTTTATTTTCAAAAATTTATAAAAAATCCATAAAAATGAGAAAATTGCAAAATCAACTTTGGGGACCTTGGCATGGCCTAGAGAACCAATTTTGAGCAAAAAATAATTTTTCATATTTTTAGCATTTTTCGGTATTTTATTTTCAGAAATTCATAAAAAATCAATAAAAAGTGAGAAAATTGCAAAATCAACTTTGGAAGCCTTGGCCAAGCCAAAGGAACCAATTTTGAACAAAAAATAATTTTCCTTATTTTTCGCATTTTTTAATATTCTCAGAAATTAGGAAAATAATAAAAATTAATAAAAAAAATAGCATTTGAAGCCAGAAAATTACCAAAAATAGTCAATATTTTTAGTTTAATTTTCCCTTCATTTTTTGATGAATAAATTTCGAAAAATAAGGTCAGAAATCTAGGGTTCCTTTGTTAATTTCATTTTTCAGAATATTTAAATAATTCTAGAAATTCCATTTTAGTTCTGAAATTTTCCAAATTTACATTTTTAGAGTCGTGTCATCCTCCTCTATTTTTCAAAATTAAAATCGAGTCCAAAACCCTTCAGAATTGCCCAATTTCGCTAAAAGGACCAAAATGCAATTTCTGATTTTTCAATTAGTCCCTAAAATCACTAAAAATGAAATTAAAACTTTTCCAGGGACTGAATTGAAAATAGGGCGACGTCACCCCTAGTTTTTGACCTTCTGAATCCAATGGTGGCAACAATTGTTGCAGAAAAGGGCCCTAAGACTTTGAATTTTGCAAATTGGTCCTCGGGCCAAATTTGAAAATTGGGTTTTTGTGCAATTCTTGAATAATTTGACATGAAAATTCCTTTTCGATAGATTTGATGCCATAGAATCCAATTTTGGTTTAATTTGGAAAAATTGAGCCTAAACAGGTCAATTTCAAGAAAATTGGCGATTCGGGTCAGTCGGGTCGGACCAGATCCGACCCGACCCGACCCGAAATGGCCATCATCTTCCTCAGGCGTTCTTTGCACAGAGAAGAAGATTTTGAATCGCGGGATTTTCGAACGGAATTGGAAATCTGGACGGATTCGAAAGTTCTTGGCATGAATCAAAGGGCAATCTTCATTCGGTTGGTGGGGTTTTCGGAGAGAGAGATTTTAGGGCGATTGTGATACGAGAATAGGAGGATAAAAAAGGGGGGGAGACTCTGTTTCAGGGGCCATTTGAAGCGAAAGAACCCGAGCTTGAGAAGCTTGTTCAGGCAATATAGCGAAGAATCGAGCCCCAAATCTGCACCATAAGTTTCTGGAAGCTCAGAGGAATCGCAGGATCAAACGGTAAGTCATTTCGTCGCCTCTGCGGTGATCGCCATTGATGCGTAGTCGAGGTCCGTCAATGGCGGATTCTCCATTTCTCCACTTTTCTTCATATTTCTTGGTTTAAAATGCTCTTACGGTGTACTGATTCCATTCCTGCTTTGATTTTGCATTTTCGCTGTGTGAAATCCCTTCGGCCAACCCCTTTACCCATGAACTCGCCGCGAGCTCACACACTCATCCCCACGTTAGATCGAGTCGTTCGACCTCCAGGTAAGTCTCCCTGTACTTCATTGATGCTCTCTGTGTAATCTATGTACTTGTCAGCGTGGATTTGTTGTGTTTTGATTTGTCGCCGGAGAGTCATTTGGCCGGAGCTAATACGCACGGTTTCAGGTCATTTTTTTGGCTTAAAACTTAGGAATGTGGACACCGGGTGATTAGGAATGGATTTAGCCTGAAAAATAAGGAGCTTTCGGTTGATCTTGGTTCGGTATAGGCTCCCGGCGAAGCACCGGCGACACTTACCGTCGCCGGTCGTCTTCTCCGCGGTAGTCCGACCCGGCCAACGAAGAAATGGATCGTACGGCTAGACACACGCCACGTGTCAAGATCTGAAATTTTGGAAATAAAAAATCCTTTTTCGAATTATAATCGAATTTTGAAAAATAAAAATTGATCGTACGGTTCAGATTGAGTCGTCGCTGATTTGAACGTTGATCGTAGTAATTAGGTTCAACGGTTGAGATTGAGTCTCTGAGTGAATCGTGGCCGTCGATTCAAGTATGCGAATCCGATGCTCGTGAATTAGCCACGTGGCTTTCTCTGGACCGTCGGATCTTTCGTTTATAATAAAATCAGATAAATATTCAGAAAATTAAATAAAAATAAATAAATAATAAAAAATAATAATAACCAATAGAATACTAAAAAAAATTCTAAAAAATCTTATAAAAATTTAGAAAATTCGGAAATTATAAGGAAATAAATAATAAATAAATAATAATAAAGTCAAAAATCATAAAGATCATAGAATTTCAGAAAAATTTGTTAAAAATATGAAAATTTTGGAAAAATAGGAAAAACCCCTAAAAATCAAAAAAAATCTAAAAAAATCAGAAATAATGGAAAAACAATAAAATAGGAAAATAAGTAAAAATCACAATAATAATAAATAAATTTCAGAAAATACAAAAAAAATTCTCAAAAAATGTTTCGAAAAATTAAAAAATATTAGAAGTTAAAAATGAAAATTTGAGAAAATATAGAAAATATTCTAAAAATAGGGAAATTCCTTGAAAGTCTTAGAAAATCCTAAAAAAAATAAAAATAAAAATAATAAAAAATAAAAAAATTCTAGAAAATATAGAAAATATTCTAATAATTGGAAAAATCCCAAGAATCATAGGAAAATTCTCAAAAAATGCCGAAAAATGTCCAAAATAGGGAAAATCCTTAGAAGATTCTTAGAAAGTCTAAAAAATTCCAGAAAAATTACAAAAAATTCGGAAAAATCATAGGAACTCCTAAAAATTGTGAAAATTAGGAAAAACCACATTCAACTGGTTTGACCTAATTTCACATTTCTGGCTTCTCGAACCTTCTAAATGACCATTCTGCCCTTCTGGTCGATTTGACCCAAATCATTCCAAACCATCCCAAATCCCCTTCAAACCCAATTGTCGTATTTTTCCAGGCTCTAGACTCCCCCTTGTTTATAATTGATTGATGTGATTGTTTCCCGATTGGACTCTCTTCATTGCGCATTTATTTCTCTGTTTGTGACTGATAGGATAGATAATCCCACCTGCATCAACCCCTTGGATTTTTAGAGCCTACCTCACCCAATCTCGCTTGCATGAATTCCTTAGATTAGGAAAATCACCAACTTAGGTACCGAAAGGGCGTCGATAGCAATATCGACGTAACAAAGTCCCCGAATCTAGATCTCTGGTTTTCGTAGGATCGAACGATCTCTCCCAATCGCTCGATAGGGTTTCCGATCATACCCTCCAAGAAATGATTGGTGGCGACTCCAATGGCATGCACACTGAGCACATGTCACCCGACCACACTAAGGTCGAACCCGATTTAAATTTTCTGACGCGATTTGGTATGGGCCTGGGAGGGCCCGAGCTGAGCCCAAAATCCCCGTTGGGCCTAGCAATCCACTAGCTCCCTCGGGATCCCGGAAAATCTCGGGAGGGTCGCGACAAAGCTTTGCAAGCAAATAACTTGATGAACTTGCATACAGATTCTGATCTAGGAGCTCATCCGAAGACAAAGAGACACCACCAAAAGGAAAACAATCATTCGCCGCCCCCGAGGAGCACACCAGCCACCTCACCGTCAGCCCTGCCGCTGCCCCTCCTCCCTTTACCACCGCCTCCCTCTCCCTCTTCGCCGCCGTCCAGCCTGCCACCCATTTCTTCCAGTAGCCCAAGATCGTGTCTTTGTTCGCCGCTGCCCAGCCAGCCTAAGGCCGAGTTTAGGGCCAACGCCGACGATGGCGACGATGCCCTTGGAGGCATTAGAGCTAGCCATGCTTCGCATCCTTCTTCCTCCTCCTCCTCGAAATCGAGTTGCAGAGAGCGACCCAAGTCAAAGAATCAAGAGAAACCCAAATCGATCTGGCCTCGAACTTACTCGATCGAACTGAAGTAGAAGAAGTTGTTTTGTGTGAGGGAGCGAAGAAAATATGGCGAGGGTGGAGGGACGAATCCATGTCGATGTCTGAATCGCTGCCTCCCTCGTCGTCGAGAGGTATTCTCGCCTAAATTTTTAATAAGTACCGGTACTGTATCAGTACAGTACCGGTACTGTTCAGAACAGTACCAAGGCCCGGCCCGAAAATTTCCTAAATTTTCGGGCCTGGGCCGGATCGGGTCGGGTCGGGTCGGGCCGGCGCGGGCCCCTTTGACAGCCCTAGTTCGGGTCCATAACCCTAGGTTTCAATGTACCAAATCTTATAGCACTTACCAAGGAGGCCCTATCGATTAGTATTACACAGAAGAAATCAATTCTGGACATTACTACAAATAGATCTGCTCTTCATCGACAAACATGGGATTTCCAATCCTAGTTAAGATCGGTTCAGGATCATGAGATCATTTTCTATTAGATAAGAAGGGCTATTGCACAAAATGTACTTCTAAGTAATTGCCCCATAGATCATATATCTATCAATATGAAGGAGAAATCATGTTCTGAAGGGGATTCTTATTTGTACAAATGGTACTTCGAATTTGAAACGAGCGTGAAGAAATTAATGATACTTCTTTTTTTTTTGAGTTGTTCTGCCTGATCAATCGCTCGAGACCTTTGGTCTCTACCCAGACCCTATGAAAAAAAAATGAGATTGCTTCAAGAATGATTTTGATCTAGTTCATGGCCTATGAGGAGTAGAAGGTGCTCTGGTGGGATCATTGCAGACAAAAAAAATTACAACTAATTTGACAATGATCGAGTGACATTCCTTCTTCGACTCATCCCTTAGATATGATGCGAAATGTATTTGGTCAATTGTTTATTAGGGATTTTTGTATGAAAAATACAAATCGGAGTTTAATGAAGGGGAAGGAGAAGGAGTCCTCGACCCGTAACAAATAGAGGGCTTCTTCAGTCACAAAGTTTGGGCGCCATTGGCTCTTAGAATATGGCGCCCTTGGGGCTTTCTCTTTGATTGTATTAAGAAGGGCCAATTCATTGAGATTTCTGTGTTGGTCATCGACTCTCCATAAGATTTATTATTGCATTACTTATAGCTTCCGTGTTCGTAGACAAAACTAATTCGGAATTGTTTTTCATTACAATGCATAACTTGCATCCACGTGTTTCATATTCGCATGAACTTCACTCCCAAAAATATAGCTATCCCTGCGACGTCACATCAATCCCACAACCTTGCAGGGACTTGACAAAGATTAAAAATTTGTAATAGTGGCGTACAAAGTTTGAATGCAACTACTCACTCATTGGTGGTCTAGCTGGTTTGCGCTCTGTTCTTTCACAAGAGATTCTAGGTTCAAACTTGGAGCCAGCAATTTAAGCAGAGGGTCGTGGCGGTGGGATGCTGCGCTAGCCCTCTCGGAGGATTAGTTGAGGTGCGCGTTCCGTACGAACGCTGGCCTAGACACTTTCGATAAAAAAAAAAATGACATGCAACTATACGACTGTGGTATTGAGATAAAATAAGAAAAATCTTTCGAGGAAGTACAAAACGGAAAGAGTTATGAAAAAACTAGAGTTTTAGAATATTGTTGACATGCATAATTGAGTGCATAAAAACTAGTTTTCTATTATTGCACAAAATTCCGGGTGCATCGAATAAAATTTTTTTAATTGGAAGCCAAATAAGTTGAGAGTTCCACAAAAGTACTTCTTGCAAGATTAATGAACAATCCCTTGCAATTTAGAACCGCATGTGGTCCTCCCGGAGATAATCCTTGTGAATAAACTTCTCGTCATATATTTATGCGACTTTGAACATTAAATGGAATGAAAAATAGTATAACTTTAATTAGAGGTGAGAAATCAGGTCGGTTCAATTTGGGAATCGGCCGTTTAAAGGCTAGTTCAGACGGGGAACCGGTCTGGTTCTCGGCTCTTGGTTCTATACCTGAACCGGTCGTTTCTACTCGAGAATCAAATCGGTTCATATGTAACACTTAACCCTAAGTTATTTCCCTTTTATAATTCTATCACTCTTGCCGCCTCCGGTCTCCTCCTATATAGTGGCTCGACTCCACCCCGATTGCTCACCAATCTCCACTCTAGCCGCTCGACTCCAATCCGATCTGAGGTATGTCGCCGTGGTTTCGATGAATAATAATGGCTTTGTGATTTCTTCTTTCAATATCCTTCACTCTCTTAGGCTTGTTAGATTCTTGAGTTAGGATCCATATATCTTGTTTGCATGACCAATTATTGAGACCAAATCAACACTGGATATTTTCCCTGCTTGTCTAAATCCACCATGCTTGCATTAACCATCATAACTCTTGAGATCTTCCCTGAGCTTGTTCGGGATCCCCATGTGTTTGGGGGTGCGCTATTCGTTCAGAAGATTGCCGTTGCAAATCAAAGAGGGAAGCTACTGCACTGAATTAAAAGTCTCATTGGATTGTTTGCAGGAGATCTCCCCCCAGTATAATCATGAAAAGGAACAACAGAAGAGTGAGGTGTGTATTTCAATTGTCTAGTTATGTCTCCTCTGGGTTTTTCGTTAGAACGTGTAATTGATGGAGCTGCTTATCTCGGTCTTTTCTGGTCTTTCACTTAATCTTCTCATCTCTACATAGAATTCGGGTATTTCATACAATACGCCATTTTATGTGCTATACCTTCTACAGTTTGAGGCTCCGTTTATTTTGTAGAAAATGGGTGATTTGAAAAATATTTTCTAAAAAAATGTCATTTATATCGCTTACAAAAATGTATATATGTAAAAAAAATATATCCTCATCGTATACCCAAATGTTTAGATACAACTTATTGTCGGTGATCGGTTCTGCTTCCGATTCCAAAAAAATGGGAACATGCTCGGACGTGGTATTTTAAAAAAAAAAAAAGCCCAATGGGGAGGCGATGAAGCCAAAAAAGCCCATTACAATCAAACCGGGATACCCTAAACCCAGGAAAAAACCGACAGAAGGTAAAAATAAAAAAAAAACTCGTTTTGCTCCCGATTTCGCTTGAAAATCTGCCGATCGCTTGCGCAGATTCGTCACCCGGATGGCCGGCGGAGGCAGCGGCGGCGGAGGCGGCGGTTGCAAGGAAGAGGAGCAAGACGGGGTGTCGGTGCATTCTCCGTGCAAGGCGCCTCTTTCCTCTGCATCTTCTCTCCCTCAGGTATCTTCGTCGATAGCCGTATTCGGTGCAACTGGTGGTTTCGTAGCTGAGACACGAGTTCTGATTTTTGACGCCCGATCCCTTTTCTCCCGCAAGAAGGAGCAATCGCAGGTCGAATTGGAGCTCAGGCTGTTGGAAGCTCTCGAGAGGTACCCTCCCGCTAAATTACGAGGTGAGTCGAGTTTCGATCGATAGCTAGCTCTCTCGCGGTGCCTGTTCACGGCGATGGCAAAAGGCGGCAACTTTGTCGTTTTGCGCTTTCCTTTTTATTGACCGCAATCAGCTAATTTTCTCCGACAACAACAGTTAGTCCCACCTGCTTTGTCTGTTTCCTTGGCAATTCAGTTCTCTTCGGAGGACTCCATTTTGCAGTTCTTGTAGATTATGGTTTGTAAAAATGAAAAATAAAAAATCTTCTGCTAGTGTGTGTGAAATGCAGGTACGGACATTAAGATCCATTTCCATTTCTTGAAATTCTGTGTTCATCGAATTGGTTTCGAATGCTTCCAAGGCTGACCAGCCATCACTTGCAGGTATACATCGGCACTTCGTCCTTTACGGGCTGATGGAGCACCTGCGAAGAAGGTTCTTTCCTCTTTAAATATTCCTTCACCCTTTGGGCGTTACCTGTTCAGTTCATCCAGCGAAATAGATGATTCTCTAGTTTTTCCAAGTCTCTCATGGTGTGCTCGCTGCATTTCCCAGCTTCGACCGCCATTTCTCTGCCGACGAGGTTCTGCAATTGCTGGATCGTTTCTACAACTTAGACATGCTGGTACTTGGTCGATTTAAGCTGCTCTTTCTTTTGATTTTGTTTTTTTGGTACATTGGTGACCATTCATCACGTGAATGCCGCAATGAAGCAATGGCGAAGTAAATTTTGCTTCTCTGAGTGATCGATACGGCGAAAGTTCCCAACTTAAT
This sequence comes from Psidium friedrichsthalianum, assembly GCA_019149425.1. NCBI lineage: Eukaryota > Viridiplantae > Streptophyta > Magnoliopsida > Myrtales > Myrtaceae > Psidium > Psidium friedrichsthalianum. The sequence goes on along the minus strand of JAGVVM010022525.1, from coordinate 7,200 downwards.
CTCAAAGACCGGCACCCTGATTCCATAGATGTAGAGAGCCATACTGGGTGCATTTTTTGTATGCCTGTTGTTTCTGTTTCGCAGATCTGGAAGCACGCTTGTTGATAGTGTTCATTGCGTTTTGTGGTCAGAAACCAGATGAAGATGAATCTGAGATTTTAAACCAAGAGGAAGATTTCAGCTTGCCGCAAAGCTATTTCGTCAAGGAAGAGCTTTAATCCCCGAGAAGAAGGGTTCGTATTATTTTCGATTCTGGAGAACTTAGCTATCATTTGCCTCCAGCATGTTCATGGGATGAATTTGTCATTTGCCGTACATGCTTAGTCCTAAACTTGCGAGAATAATCTTTGTTGTTGCGACGGCCGATGCAATGTACATAATTCGCCTTTCCTTTCCAGTTCTCAGATTCCTGGTGGATTTAATTGAGAGCGAGACAGAATGTTGTGGGCGCATCGGCAAGTAGGATGGATAGTTTTAAGGTACAAAATACATGTAATATCCTGCAAAACGAGATTTTCCAGGTTATGAATCTCGCAGTGTTTTGAGAATCAATAAGACGATCATTTATAAATGATGCTGAAAGGTGAACAGAAAGGCCTTAGGACTGGTCACTCGCTTCTGTGAAATCGGCCAATTTAAAGTTTTTTTTTTTTGGGGAAAGGGGCCAATTTAAAGTTTCCGCTTGTGCTTTGAAGAAATTGTTTATTAAAAGTTTGAATGTCCAAGTTAGGGATGGTAAAAATTTGTTGACCTGCGTTGTTTGGGTTTCTAGACCTTTGGGTGAGAGCAAGTTGTGCCCTGGCGTGAAAGTTCAGCTTTTGATTATGTCTCTCGGATAGTACGCGGTTCGATTCCTGTCCTTAGGACGGATGAAACTTCATCCGGGTGAAGGGCCGGGGTGGTGGGGTTTCAAAACATTCTTGCTCAGTTTGGTGCCACCCTTATTACACCATCCATGTGGAAAAATAATGGCTATTCGGAGTAGGGAATGTCCGCCGAACCCTTCAATATTCTGTCCAGTATCGGTCTTGGAAGCGCGGTTTCCACTTGCGGATTCAATTAGACTAGTGAAAGGATTTGATGTTGGCTCCTTTAAACATGGGACCAACCGCACACTAACTCACCATATATCTCAAACTATCGTGCTTTTGTGTTTTGCTAGACCCTCTCAGGCGATCGGCTTTAAAAAGCCACAAAGTTGTTTCCCGCAAGCTGACCAACGGCAAGCTCGTTCTTCATCACATCGTGGAAGGACCGCTTAGGCGCAGAAGATATATAGCATCCACCGTCGGCCACCTATAAAGCTTTGACTTGAACCCTGATGGTACCTCAGGGCAAAAACGAAAATTAATTTTGAACAGAAACATGACGCAAAAGCCGGGGTACACTCGGGCGATGGCAAACATAAGATAATCAGAGTATTGAAATCCAGAGTCCGCGTTTACATGATCAAGCATTGAGTGAAGACATGAACTGCAGAAAAAAGAAAAGTCTAAAGATAAAAACGAAACTGAGGTGAAGCAATCTGCTGCACTTTTGCTTTCGCAATAGAGCTCGGAGTAACTGCTTGCGGTTTCCGCTTTGTCTGCTTAGTCTGCTGGAGAAGAAGAAAGACTGCATCTATGGATGCACCCTAGTCGTTTAACGCCCATCTCTTGATGACAGAGACATTGGTCAGTGCTGCACAAAGCACGAAAATCTTATTAACAGCGGCAGATAAATGTGTCCTGTGAATGCCCAAAAACGGTCTCTAACATGTACCTCGGGTTCAGCAGATTTAGGTTCTTCAACTTTGATGCCATCTTCACCTGCATAGAGTATACATACAAGTGAGAAGCTGAGCTCTCAAGAGGACATCAGTGACATCAGTGCCATTTCTTTTCCAATTGTTTACAAAAAAGAGAGAGAGAGAGAGAGAGAGAGAGAGAGAGAGTAATTTAAGTGACGAATCCTGTGTCAAGTTGCTAACTGGTAGGAGATGCAAGGGCCACTCCCTTGTCCACCCAATTATTGAAAATCATCTCGAGACTATATCTATGACATGTTTTTGCTGTCCATTATTTAACAAATACCTCCATCCTCAGGCAAATCAGAGGTCCAGAGAGTCAGGTTATCTCTCAATAGTTGCATAATAAGAGTGCTGTCCTTGTAGGACTCCTCGCTCAAAGTGTCCAACTCTGCAATTGCTTCATCGAAAGCTTGCTTAGCTAAATGGCAGGCCCTGCATATACCATCGACGTATCACTTTAGCATCCTCAGGCAAGACTTCCAGTGGAGTGTGTATTTTCAGTCGGTCAGGAATAAATACCTTTCTGGAGAATTCATTATCTCATAGTAGAATACAGAGAAGTTGAGCGCAAGGCCTAGACGGATTGGGTGGGTCGATGGGAGTTCTGTGTTTGCAGTGCTTGAAGCAGCCTATACAGAATGACAATGGAGTTTATAAGTGATAACAGCACTACTAGATACTGAATTACAGTAAACTAGCATGTATTTGTAACCAACTTCAAATCAACATGCCTCATAGCCTTTCAGAGATTGCTCTGCAGCCTCTTTCCTTTCCTGGTCAGTCTTGAACTCAGCAAGGTAGCGGTAATAGTCCCCTTTCCTATATTTAGACAGATAGCAAATTCATCTATAAAGAACAACTGTACATAATTTTCTTGAAATTTTTACACATCGTCTCTGCGCTGACTTGTAAGTGGCATTAAAGTCGATAACGTAAAGAATATACGATAGTGGCGACTATTAAATGAAAGGTGGATCACATGTCTAAGCCACTTCAAACCAAAACCATCTCTTCTATCACTTTTTCTCTGGGGATATGTGGCTTTTTTTAAGCTTGCAACCAGACGGTAGAGACCGACATGAATGAGGCAGGAACAGAAATTGCAGTACTTGAGAAACCCATTTAGTTCTCGTGTTATATGGCTTATCAGAGGGAAGACCGCATGGAAACTGTAGTTTCAATCGATTGAGCAGAAACGAAATGTACTTTCCAGCAAAAGGACTCACATTTTATAATAGAAAACAGTGGCTTCTCCAGCGTTGGAGGACGGAATCAGATGCTTGTCTATGATGGACAGAATGTCGTTGCAGATCTTGGAGAGCTCCTCCTCTACCTTCTGTCGGTAATCCCGAACCAATTTGACATTGTGCTCATTGCCCTTAGACTCTTCCTTCTGCTCAATTGAGGACATGATGCGCCACGAGGCTCGCCTGGCGCCAATCACATTCTTATAGCCAACAGAAAGGAGATTCCTCTCCTCCACAGTCAGATCTAGATCAAGCTTAGCAACCTTCTTCATGCACTCTACCATTTCTGCATTGATCACATGAAGGTAAAATATCTTGAGGAAAATGCAGTCCCCTCGTAGCTGATAAACAGCTGCCTATCCCAAGAACATATTCCCACGTGGATCTTGAAATCTTAAGAAGTTCATTCATCAAAATGGAATTTTTGGTCATGGGCTCAATCAAACAGAAAGGGCAGCAATAGACTCCCATCAACATGTCAGGATAAACTACGGCGCCAATGCACTTACCCTGATATGGCAATAATTCACGATATCGACACTTCCTTACGGATGCAAGCCACATCTCTACACCAAACTAGGAATCAAATACAACGATTTTCAATCTTTTCGACATGCATTTTCCTAACAAAAGCAAGTAAGCAGCAAATCGAAACCTAACAACGTTATCGAGCTTCATTCGCATTACGATTCCCCTCTACCGCATCACGCCATCCATCCAGCAACCTCTTCTACCAATAATTCATCCACGTTCATACGGGCCCCCCCGCGCGCGCGCACGAAACCAAGCCAACGCGGAACTGATTAACATGCTTGAGAAAAAAATGTAAGATCCGGAAAAGCCACAATCATCGAGGAAGTGCTATTACCGGCTCATTCCCGAACGCATTACAGAGATAGAGCGATTGAAAAAGCGCAAAAAAAAAAAAAAAAGGAGAAGGGAAAAGCAAGTTACCGTCGTAACGCTCGGCCTGTTCGGCGAGCTTGGCCATGTAAACGTGAGTTTCTCGCTCCTTCTCCGACGACATTGTTGAGAGAGACAGATGAAATCGAGAGAGACAAAAAAAAAACCAGAGGAGGAGAAGGAGAAGGAGAAGGAGAAGGAGAAGAAGAGGAATGGGAACGAAACGGGAGGCAAAGCGCGAGGGTTTGGCTTTATATCGTGTTCAAGAGTGCGCGAGTTTGGGAACCAAAAACGGATCTTGGCCGTTATTCCGGGGGTACAGAGAAGAAATGAAAACTTGAAAAACAGCGCGAATTTTTCTGTAATTTTAGGCCCCATTTTTTTTGTTGCTTTTTTTTTTGGGGAGTTTTTGTCTTCTTTATATAGCAAAAAAAAATGACACCATTAATCCATGAAACTTTATCCCAACATGCGTTATCGCTTCTATGCTTTTAATTTATTCAATATGGTCATAGAACTATTTAGTAATGTTAAATGCAAGCCTTCCATTTGAAGATGTGTGATATTATAGGCCGAGTGGGATTTTTTAATAATGGCGATTCAACATGTCTATCTTTTTATTCATCTATTTAGAAAAAATAAAATAAAAGTCTTGACATGTCCTTCACTATTTGATAATGTGAAATATTATATAACAATTTGAAACGAATATTTTACTTTGATAATCGACGTGCGGCTTTGTTGTTCATTGTCCACTCTCTTTAAACTTGACAGATTAGAAATCACAATCGGCAAAATTAACATTAATAATTCTTCACATAGACTAAGGACCATAGTGTTTGTGTGTGTGTATAGTCAAGCAAGGAACAATTTGAGAAATCACGCGATGAGGAGTCTTTTTTGTTTCTAAAACTTCCGGTAGATATTTGGAGTATTGATTTTATATGATAAAAATCTACTTTTTCCTTTTTTTTTTTGCGTATGGTGGGGGGGGGGGGGGGGTGGGTAGTTTACAAGAAAAAAATTACTTATCGTTTCAGCAATGTACATGTTTTCGTGTGTTTGTGGTTAGATATCACATGTAGAACTGGAGATTCTTTGTCTTTGCGTGGAGCGAGAGCAACACCAGCTCCTAAATAGATTGTTATCTGTTTATTGTTGTCGGATATCATAGGTTGTTAAAAGCACTCAAGGAACGACCTGTATTTTATCTGTCTTCAATCTATTACGACATAAGAAACGCATCAAATTCGAGCCCATCAGCATATAGTTACAGTTGGTAATCCACATTCAGTTCAGACACATGAGCAAATGAGCTGTGGGCCAATTACATATCGAGACTTGTTCTCGATATGAAACTTCTTTAACGAGCAATTCACACGTATATCTCGATGATCTCCCCAACACTGAAACCTTTCGAATACACTAGATAAGACTTCGTTTATCTTTGGCTGCTTGATGAGATTTTTCGAGCACTCATTGTACAAAATCTATCGACTATTCCAGGATTGAGGCTCAGTCTTCAAAAATACGACGAAAGGTTGTGGTCGTCTCCACCCTCTAAAGAGTAAAAATCGTCAAAAGAAGACTGTTTTTGGGCCTATAATTCTGTCCAAAAAGTACAAGTAGAGCCTTCAAATCTATAGACTGTATTAAATCTGTCACGATCGAGTTATTCCAACATGCTCCATCAAAACTTACTACGTGGCACATTCAATGTCATACCGAAGCAGGAGGCAAATGTGGCACTACGCATGAACAGAAACCATGAAACTGACGTCCTAACTCAGCCATTGCTACGGAGCTGAAGCAGTTATGCGGCGGTTAATGACCACAAAAAGTGAGAGGAAAGAAACCCCAAATTTCAATTAAATGAGTTAGAGGACTTAATTACAGAATCAAATAATTAGATGGTATTCGACAACTTGATGAGGAGTCATATAGCAATTAGGCAAGAATTAAAGCAAGGGAAAACGCCCCTAGGAAATGTCAAAAAAAAATTCTAATTTTTACTTTGTAATTTAGTCATAAACTTTTTAAGTTTGTCGTTAGATTTAACTTTGTCATTTTATTCCATTCAGTCCTATTGACCAGAAATCATTATTGATGTGAAGGACACACAGAGATTCATATATGGGTATTCTTCACGCAAAGTGCAAGAATTTTAATCAATATTTTATGTTCTCATCCAATGAGTTTCCTTTTTTCACATTTTCCAATTTGCCACTTTTTTTTTCTTTTTCATTTTCCCCCCTCCGCCTACGCCTTCGGACTAAGGGCCTGTACCATATAGAAATCAATTAAAATTACTATAAAAATCTCTTTAGGTTAGGCTGGACGATGCCACATAGTAGAACACGGATATCGAGAATAACGGTCCCTCACTATGGAATTTCTGGACATAATAGGATAAATAGGCAAAAAAGTGAAAAGTTAGGCTGAACTCGACCAACTTAAAAGAATTTGTATACAAATTGATAAAAGTCCCAAGAAGATTTACTCTTTTTTTTTTTTACGATTTTTTTTTTTTTCTCCAAACGAGCCCTTACCCCTAAATTTTTCCTCACATTTTCATTTCACTCTCTTATATCACTCTTGTCCAATGATCACAGCCCACTATCATCAAGCGTGCATCCGAAAATGTCCCCCTACCTAGGCACAAGGCCTTCCCTATTTTCGTTCATGGCATTAAATTTTTTTCACCATATAGTATGAGTATAATATCTTTCGGTTTTTACTTTTTCTTTCTCATTTTCCCAATATTCCTTTTTTTCCCATTTTCCTTTCTACTTTTTTCCCCAGTTTCTGTAGCGAGAGCGGCCCACACGAGAAAAACCAATTAGATCACGTTTTGGCCATCCCAATTCAACCTAGAATGATGCTCCCATCCCGATTTCGCCAGCTGTCCTTAACGAGGATAACGACTGCCGGACAAGAGATTAGAAAAACTATTATGCAAAGCACTAAGGTCAGTCAAGCCAGATAGCGACAGTCAAAATTTCCGATTGACTCGCCTCAACGCGCGGAGGACTACGATACCTGCCGTCGTGGGACACTAGCAATTGAAATTGACACGTGATTTACCTTCGACTTAAATATAGAGTCCCACTCTCTGTGCAAAATGATAATTGCTAAATCCAAGAGGTCAATTTTCAAATGACACGATGCAATCGCTAACTCCTCTCTCTCCTTTTTTTTATGTTTTTTTTTTTGGGCACCTTACTTACATGTGGTTATCGCTACTTACTGACCCCATCGAAA
>JAGVVM010022524.1:0-10769 GCA_019149425.1 Psidium friedrichsthalianum | reverse complement strand
TAAACCCTAAACCCTAAACCCTAAACCCTAAACCCTAACCCTAAACCCTAAACCCTAAACCCTAAACCCTAAACCCTAAACCCTAAACCCTAAACCCTAAACCCTTAAACCCTAAAACCCTTAACCCTTAAACCCTAAACCTTAAACCCTTTAACCCTTAAACCCTTAAACCCTTAAACCCTTAAACCCTTAACCCCTAAACCCTTAACCCTAAACCCTAAACCCTAAACCCTAAACCCTAAACCCTAAACCCTAACCCTAAACCCTAAACCCTAAACCCTAAACCCTAAACCCTAAACCCTAAACCCTAAACCCTAAACCCTAAACCCTAAACCCTAAACCCTAAACCCTAAACCCTAAACCCTAAACCCTAAACCCTAAACCCTAAACCCTAAACCCTAAACCCTAAACCCTAAACCCTAAACCCTAAACCCTAAACCCTAAACCCTAAACCCTAAACCCTAAACCCTAAACCCTAAACCCTAAACCCTAAACCCTAAACCCTAAACCCTAAACCCTAAACCCTAAACCCTAAACCCTAAACCCTAAACCCTAAACCCTAAACCCTAAACCCTAAACCCTAAACCCTAAACCCTAAACCCTAAACCCTAAACCCTAAACCCTAAACCCTAAACCCTAAACCCTAAACCCTAAACCCTAAACCCTAAACCCTAAACCCTAAACCCTAAACCCTAAACCCTAAACCCTAAACCCTAAACCCTAAACCCTAAACCCTAAACCCTAAACCCTAAACCTAAACCCTAAACCCTAAACCCTAAACCCTAAACCCTAAACCCTAAACCTAACCCTAAACCCTAAACCCTAAACCCTAAACCTAAACCCTAAACCCTAAACCCTAAACCCTAAACCCTAAACCCTAAACCCTAAACCCTAAACCCTAAACCCTAAACCCTAAACCCTAAACCCTAAACCCTAAACCCTAAACCCTAAACCCTAAACCCTAAACCCTAAACCCTAAACCCTAACCCTAAACCCTAAACCCTAAACCCCAAACCCCAAACCCCAAACCCTAAAAACCCTAAAACCCCTAAAACCCCTAAAACCCCTAAAACCCCTAAACCCCTAAAACCCCTAAAACCCCTAACCCCTAAAACCCCTAAACCCCTAAAACCCCTAAACCCTAAAACCCCTAAACCCAAAACCCTAAAACCCTAAAACCCTAAACCCCTAAAACCCTAAACCCTAAACCCCAAACCCCTAAACCCCAAAACCCCAAACCCCAAAACCCCAAACCCCAAACCCCAAACCCCAAACCCCAAACCCCAAACCCCAAACCCCAAACCCCAAACCCCAAACCCTAACCCCTAAACCCCAAACCCCAAACCCCAAACCCCTAAACCCCAAACCCCAAACCCTAAACCCTAAACCCCAAACCCCAAACCCTAAACCCGAAACCCTAAACCCTAACCCCTAAACCCTAACCCCTAAAACCCAAACCCCAACCCTAAACCCCAAACCCCAAACCCAAACCCTAAACCCTAAACCCCAAACCCTAAACCCCTAAACCCCTAACCCCCTAAACCCCAACCCCAAACCCACTATGCAATAGCCTAGTGTTTCAGATAATTTGTCAGATACACATAAGATTAGTAGGGTAAAAATGGGCGAAAAGTTTTAGTTTGGGTAAGTGTTCGTACGGTAGATAGTTTGCACGATCTTCTTCTTATTTCATGAACAATAACAAAGGAAAGTGGAACGTAGTTCACCAGTGGATTTTCTACGCAATAGCCTAGAGTTTCAGATAATTTTTCAAATACACAGAACATTAAAAGGCTACAATTGCCCGAAATTTTGATTTTGGATAAGTGTTCGTAGGGTGGACACTCTGCACGATCTTCTTCTAATTTCACGTACATTAACAAAGGAAAGTGAAACGAAGTTCACCAATGGATTATCTACGCAATAGCCTAGTGTTTCAGACAATTTTCAGATACACAAGAGATTAATTGGGTAAAATTGGCCGAAAAGTTTGAGTTTGGATAAGTGTTCGTACGGTGGATACTCTGCACGATCTTCTTCTTATTTCATGTACATTAACAAAGGAAAGTGGAACATAGTTCACCAGTGGATTTTCTACGCAATAGCCTAGAGTTTCAGACAATTTTTCAGATACACATGAGATTAATTGGGTAAAATTGGCCGAAAAGTTTGAGTTTGGATAAGTGTTCGTACGGTGGATAATCAGCACGATCTTCTTCTTATTTCATGTACATTAACAAAGGAAAGTGGAACGTAGTTCACCAGTGGATTTTCTACGCAATTGCCTAGAGTTTCAGACAATTTTTCAGATACACATTGGATTAATTGGGTAAAAATGGCCGAAAAGTTTTAGTTTGAGTAAGTGTTCGTACGGTGGATACTCTGCCCGATCTTCCTCTTATTTCACGTACATTAACAAAGGAAAGTGGAACGTAGTTCACACAGTGGATTTTCTATGCAATATCCTAGAGGTTCAGACAATTTTTCAGATACACATAAGATTAATTGGGTAAAAATGGCCGAAAAGTTTGAGTTTGGTTTAGTGTTCGTACGGTGGATATTCTGCACGATCTTCCCCTTTTTTCATGTACATTAACAAAGGAAAGTGGAACGTGGTTCACCAGTGGATTTTCTACGCAAGAGCCTAGAGTTTCGGACAATTTTCAGATACACACAGTGGATTTAGAACTCCGTTTGAGTTGATTTTTAGATCAAATGAAAGATAAGAGAAAGACGAAGATACTCACACTGGTTTGGACTCAATCGGAGTAGCGATGCTCCCGGAATCGACGAAACATCGCGGACACAGAACACTGGAATTCGGGCTGTGCAGGGGTCACGGTTTTGGCAAGGTTCGAGCGGGTTTCAGGGCTGATCTTGGCAAACCACTTATAGAACCTTGAAGCCCTTCGTCTTGTGGTCGCATGAGAGAAAACAGGGGTCGATTCGAGCCCCGGATGAGCCAGAACGAACGATTTCTTCCCAGACGCGCGCTGGAATCCGCCGCGACGGGATTGCAGCAGTCCACTTCGTGAAGTTGCTCCGGCCAGCTCCTGTGGTTTCTCGGTACGAGCCAGGTGGCGTTGGAACGTTCTTGAAGAGAGTGAGAAAATGGCGGTGGTTTCGTGTCGTTTGGAATTTTGTAGAGAAATTTATGGCTTCTGGAAGACAGGTGGTGCAGCTGGCCGGTGGAGAGAAAAACCGAGAGGGAGAGAGGGAGAAGTCACGGTCTGGTCGGTCATCATGGGGGTCTCTAAGGCCATGGAAACGAAGGAATGGAGAGCCCAGAAGACTTACCAAGTGAGTGGAGGAAGATGGACGGCCGACGGTGGCGGAACGACGGCGGAAACGGCGGTGGCGACGGGCGGTTTCATGGGCGGACGAAGGAGAAAACAAGAGGAACAAGAAGAAGAAAATGAGAGGGAGAGGAAGAGAAGATGGTGATCGGCCGAATGGTGTGGGGGAGAGGAGAGGGAGAGGTTATAATGTTTAGAATAGGAAAATCAAAGAAAATCAAGTTGGTGGAGTTGGTTGTACTTGATAGGACTTGAAGGGACTTGTACTTTGATAGGACTTGAAGGGACTTCTATTGCATTGGAAATTGTGCCACTTGATTTGATTGATTTAATTGATGGAACATTGATGTGATTGTCTTGATTTGACTTGCCTCGACTTGCGTGCCAAATGCACCGATCGGGTCCCTAGCGCGAACGAACTTCTGACTGGATTTGGTTTCGTTCTATTGTATTCGCTCTCAAATAATCCTACTTTGATCTAATTCTAAGGATTGAGCATTTACCGGGGGCATTTTGGTAATTTTTCCATTCACGTCTTGCTTCGCGACGTGCACCGGCTGTCTGCCCTTTGGGCGACGCTTCTGAAACTGAATCCATTTCTTCATGGTGACCATCTTAGAATCTCGATTGTCCAATATCGGAATTCATCTCGTGGCCAAATTCATTAAATTACGACTCTGTCGAAATCTCAGACCAACGGGTGGCTGTTTAGGAAAATTTCCTAGGTAGCCATTCCCCTTCGGTTGGTCGTCTCGAGTTGATCAGACTCGAGTGAGGCTTAACTAGAGCGTATTAATGAAGTATATCCATTCAATTTATAAATTCCGAAAATGGGTCGAAAATCCAGAATGTCACAATTCTTCCCTCCTTAAAAAGTTTCGTCCTCGAAACTTGCCTTTTACTTCTTTCCCCATCAATGTAACCATCTCACGTTTGCTACCTCCTTCGGCTGTATGGCCCAATTAATCTTCCGCTGCGCACTTTGATTCCTCGTCTTCTTTTTTTTTCACTATATTCCGCAATCTCAACTATTCAAAAGAACTCTCATCAGCCTGAATTACTTGTAGGTTCATTTATAATCGTCAACCTATAGTTTCTTAACATTTTCTTATGGACAAGCCCAATCCATTCTCACTCTTGCTTATCCATACGGCCTACTTCAGAACCATTGAGTTCGTCTCATTTCTTTAACAGAGCATCACTTATATCTAGGATGTGATACATCTCAGCCCCTTCTTCACGATGCTACTTCTAGGTGCCATGCCTGGGACTTTGTTGGTTACGGTCTTTCAATTAAAGCGCATTTCACCCCCACCACGACACTATCGGATCACTAGCCAACTCGCTCGTGTGGGTCTCATCATGAATCGCCCTGATCGCACAATAGTGGTCCTCTCCGATTATTACGGAGGTACAAATCACAATTGCTTGACTTTTACCAACACTTCCAAGGCACTTCGACATTTCTCATTAGAGGCATCTCACTTAAAACATCCTGAAAGAGCATTGGGGCTTTTATCATTTCTTTGCCTTTTTCAAATGACTATTTTCGCTTCATGGTACTCTCCAGGCTTATCCCTTTCTATATTACATGCGTATCAATTCTGTCACATATACCGTTTCACCATCCGCCTATCGATTTCATGATTAAGGGTACGCAAAGCTCTCATTTAAGATCCCAAGGTTTGCGCCGCTTATCCATCTGACATTCTTGGCGACTTTGAACAGCCCTTGATCTTTCTCACATCACTTGGTTGCACCAGACAACTGTTAGACTAACTTTGAGTCTAGTATAATTCTTTTACCAATCTCATCCTAGCACAAGAAAATTCCCTTTTCTCTCTCTGCCATCCAGTGATTCCATTACTAACATCCTGATCTTTTGCTGGCACTTACCATCATGCGTACTCTACTGGGTGAAGCCACTCTTCCTATCCTCTTTTAAGGTTTATCGAGCTAGCTTCCATATATCTTCATTTGATTCCTTCTACACCCTTCTCATTTTCCACTGTGTTACTTTGGTATCTACTCCTTTGGAGTCTTCACATCCACAAAAGTAATCTTTAACACAGGTCATTGACAGTCTGAAGTCATGGATTCGTTTGGTCACAACTCTCGTTACACCCTCTTAACAACACCAAGGAGGCTCCTAACTCAATCTCCATGATCGTCGATCTATATGGTGTCACTCAGGCGCGGAGCATCCATCTCATTTCTTAGATAATCCACCTCTTATCACCAAGGACTTACCAAGTTCATCTTGCCAACTTGTGACATCAATTTTACATGTCAAGGCTCCTGGTCTTTGGTATCACTCCTTGAATTAGCTCTTGTTAATCTCATACCGCAACCTGACTGCTAGAATTAAAAACGACCTCATGCATACACATTTCCCTTGTCTTCGCCTCGATGCCACAGACTGTCGTAATGCATGAATATCCTCAATTTTTCCCACTTGCCTCGTATACCACTTATTTTCTAAATCCTTAGTCTGTGTCTTCACTTAAACCTCCAAGCGCTGTAAACGAACAATTTATAAAAATCAATTACTTGGAACCAATGTGGAGTACTCTATTTGGTCATTACTCGCATCGAGATCTCAATCATCTCACCCGATCGAGGTCTACATTTAGATTCAGCATCCTTATCTCCAAACTCAAGTTTAGTCCACCCTTAGCATTCTACCATCATCGTGTGCCTACTCATCAGTCATGTACTTCATGGGCCCTCGTAACATCAATGTCTAAATGCCATAGGCGATGATCATCTCCAGAATCGATTACTTAAATCCCAACTAACGCAACGCTTTTCCTGTCGCCCCTCATTACGAACCAAACTCATGCAATCCAATTGGCTCATGGTCCAGGTTTACCATTTGCCTCATTGTGAATCTTATCCAATCATCTAGAGCTTTTAGTAAGGATCCCATCTAAACCATCAAGGTCTGACACAATTCAAGCCTATAGTCTTCCAACATCGAGCCTTCGCAATTCCATGTCTCCGATCTATTTCCCAAGGCTAACCATTAGAACCTCCCAATTCAAGCCTAAACCTCTATTTTTCAAGTTTATCCTCCAACATGTATCTGAGCTTTGATGTATATAGTCCACAAATGCCTACCATCTCATTACTATATTATTTCCACTAGGCGAGTCCATAGACAGGCACTCCTGCAATACAAGGGCTAATGCAACCTACATCAAAGTTGTCCAGAGGCTGTAATTTACCAGCTAACCATTCAGTACATGGCTCTCTTTCTTGAATCGACTATAACCATTAACGAGATCGAAATACTTTATCGCAGGGATTACACCATCCTTCGACCATACATAAATCCCAAGAACTAATTCCTGCAATTATCCTCCTTGTTACGGCAATGTCTGTCTTGTTATTCACCTCTACGAACAACCTTACATCTTGAAGGTCTTACTGGCCATGCTTAAGCACATTCTCGTCCCATTCCAATAAGAGTATCTTTATTTTCCTTGACACACCCTCTGAAATTCCTCACATTTCGCTTTCGTACTTGACCACAAACGTTCACTCTTGATGAAGCTTGAGGAAATTTTCCACCTTCTTCCTCTAGAGCACCCTCGTCATCTTAGCACCTTAGCAAAGCAATTGCCCTTTTCTCGCCATTTTATCTAGAGGGTAACTACTTCAAGTCTACTACTTCCATTACACTCAGATAACTTTCATCTTCAAAAATTGTTCCACTCACTAATGCATTTAACGGGCTCCATTTCACATTTCTGTTGATCCTATCCTTCTCATTGGCCCCGTTCACGGTGGCCGCTACAGCTTTTGCAGCTTGGGCAACAATAGCAGCTCTTTCTTCAGTCTGCCTGCCCATCGGATTTCCCTTATTTCTTTCCACATTTTCAAGACCTCATCCATCCTTGGTTCTTCGACTGCAGAAACTTACTTCTGGTCCTCCACTCCCGTCAAACTCAAATAGTTGCAGCTTCAGGAATTGCTCTACCACATGATGTATCTGACGACCTCCATTTCAATTACCCTTACCCCCATTCGCTCCATTCACAGCAGCCAGAGCGGCATCAGCTGCTGGGGCTACAATGGCAGTTCTTCTTGCCGCCTGCCTACCCATCAATTTATTGACTTCAATCAGGATCCTCATCATCTTTTCGATCCTAGGGTCTCCTTCTGGTGCTGGAGCTCGCGAACTCTACGCGGCTGCGCTAGGTCTTTTGCCCCTATTGCTCATCCTTCCTAATCTCACTCACTCCTGAACCCGATATAATTCCTTTCAGGAATTAGTAATCTAAACTACCATCCAAGCTTTCGCCTGCTATCGCGTCTACTGACATGAATATGCATGTAAAGTTCGCTGCAGCTTTTAATGCAATTGGACTCGGTAGACACCTAGACTCAACCCCGTCAATGTATAATCTAGGCCACTCTGTTCGCCTCCTCAACTAGAAGCCTGCCGGGAGCCGCTCCTTGATCGGGTCTCTGCCCCGGCGACCACTCCCCGCCCTCATCATTTCTTGGCGCGAACAGCTGTCCTAGATTATTCACCTTCAAAGAGAGCCCCATTCCACGTGTCCCATACCACGCTTCATCACGGTTTGTAGGCGTCCCGTCAGACCTGTCCCATACCAGGCTGACGGTACCCAGCCCAATAAAATGTGATGGTTCATGCATGTACTTTTCAAATCCAAAACCTTCATTTCAAATCGATTTCGTTTTAAACCACTTTGCTTTCAATGCAGAAATCGTGCAATGCATGATGGTCAAGCAGCGCGCGACAGCCGACTAGGCATTCAAACACAAAACAACAAATAACAACCAGCAACAAATCAATCAGCAATCAACACTCAAGCACCCTACTCACGGGGTTATGCTTTAGAACCTTACCTCAGGTCCTGACGCATCTGCAAGTTAGCCAAACATCATAGTCTATGGCTACACTAGACTAACCATCCAACTCTGCAAACACATGCGCCAATCAGTTCATGCATTCTACCCTTCCTAATCCTTATGTCTAGGGTCTGTCTATCTAACTACCCCAAAATCATCAGCCTTATCACTCCAAATCCTCGAACGGTCTCGTATCGAGCTGACCTTGCTTTGATACCACTCGAGCGGGGATGTCACGCCCCGAACCCCAATTGAGCTCGCGACATCCCGTTCATACATTTAGATTCTACTCGCGCTCGCCTGGTCCACGATACGCGACGGCCCAGGGAGTCTGTTCGTCGCGACCAGACGACGCGTCCTTCAATCTCTTGAACCTGCGGAAGCAAATCTCCTATTCCATACATGCATACATATGATAATGGGGTAGCATGAACTAGAAGGAACAACACGTAACCTCATTATATACAAATCAAAGCGTTAGGTACAGACCCCAAAAAGAAAATACAACGCACGGCTCTAACACCTACGCTCAGACCATTTTCCAAAAGCTGGACCTGACACCCACTACAGTCAGTCCTCTGGCTCCTCCTCAGGGTCCTCTTCCTTGGATCCTCCTCCTGATCGGTATCCATAGCATCGCCCTCCTCGTGGCCGTCTATCTCCGTGCGTCCTGGGGACGGCAGCTCCAACATCGGGTCGGGGTCGACCACCTCACCTCCATATACAGCAGGTCGTAGAATCGTGGGGTCGTCCTCCATGGGTATCAGGGCATCTCTCAAGGGTCCCTCCAAACCTAACTCGTCCTCTCTATACCAGGCCTCGAACCTATAGGGAACCAACTGGGGACCTCCCTGATCCACCCATACAGTAGTCAGTCGTCTGAGCCACATCGTAGCATTTTCATCGTAATGGTGGGTAACCTCGGGCTCCATCTGCACTGGCAGACCAAAGAGCATAGGGGGTGCGGCCATCACTGACGTCCGGGATCTGTAAACAAGGCAACCACCGCCAGTGAGTCGAGGACTCAGCAAGCTCACCACTAATCCTAGCGTAGGATAGAGTATACTAATGGGATTGGTCCTATCCAGTAACTAGGGATTCAGGTCATCTAACTCGCGTAGGATGAGGTACCACTGGACTGGTCATGTCAGACAATTTCTAAGGCGAACCAGCACTCTCTACCTAACAATCTCAGCGGTACCAAAATAAAACATTAACGCACAGACCAAACCAATCGGACAAGCATGCATATACTAGGGCAGCCTCGCATAACATGAATAATTATCAATCTATGCCATAACCCAGATTCATTACTCAGTTTTCAATACTCGTTTCACACTGCCAGAGTTTCGTCTCGACCAGCGTATCACGTGTCAGGTCTCATTCTCATGCATATCATATGCCAATGCTCAAATGCTCAAATGCCTGTGCCTCAATGCACATCACCAAAAATCCATGCACCCGCATATACGCCTCCAGCGCGCAAAGATCCAGGTGCACAATAACGTTCCCGGTGCGTCAACCCGCATAGCGTCAAAGCTAAGACCCAGGTAGGCGCCCTTATCTCTCCACCTACCCCGTGCCGAGCACGTCCGGGCGCACATCAACCTTATCCCACCTATTTTCCCGCGTAACAACGCATCAGGGCCCATCCAACGTGTCACACCTCCCGGTGACTCATGCCATGCTCACAAAATATGGTGCTCAGACAATTTCAACGATGCGTCAATCACAGAGCAGGCAATCCAGGAATTTCAAAAGCAAAGAGGCATAACAATTCAACAATTGTTCTAACCAACCCCCATTCATCGGGATATGCCCCATGTAGACCTGGTACCCTACGTGCAATTACACAACCAACTAGATTTAATTGGGTACCGCACAAATTTGCATTAGACATTCACTTTCTCTTGAGACAGTCCCCAAATAAACCCATTCGTGTTTAATGTCCTCTTTAGAACCCATTTGTTTCGGAACCCCGTCCTATCCGGCCCAATGCCTCGGTCCAAACTCAGTCTCTGCTATTCGACCCTGGCCCAACAACGGCCCACAATTAGAGTCTGAGAGTACCTTTGGGTTTTATTTGATCTTATTAAATTTAATTAAGCCCAAACACTAAGGCCCAATGGTTCTTTCTTAAGTTAAGCCCATTAAGTAAAATTAGGCCCAATGGGGTCTAAGACCCATTTACTATTCACAAGCCCATGATTTAATTATAAGTAATTAAATATCTCAAGGCCCATTATTTTATTAATTTCGAGTAAGGCCCAAGCTCGAATTTTGAGGTAAGCTTATAAGCCCATTTTAGCATATTTAGGCCCAATTCAACAGCCTAAGCCCATGTACATTATTGGGCCCTAAAATTTTATAACCAAGACCTTAGTTAAGGCCCAATTTAATTGGAATTTCGTCCAAATGAGGCCCATTATCAAGACTTAAGCCCATGAGTTCTATTTTGGCCCAATTAGTCTAAATATTAACCCCTAAGCCAATAACTCCGCATGGCCCAACTCTCACACGCCAAATTCACCAAAGGCAGCCCACAATCAACATTTCATGGCCAATTCAATCCCTCATTGCACCACACACGCC
>JAGVVM010022523.1:0-12823 GCA_019149425.1 Psidium friedrichsthalianum | reverse complement strand
CACAATAACGTCCGCCTGTGGTCAACCCGGATAGCGTCAAAGCTAGACCCGGTAGGCACCTTATCTCTCCAGCTACCCCGTGCCGGGGGAGCACGTCTAGGCGCACAACAACCTTTATCTCTCCCTATTCCCCGCGTACAACGCATGTATGGCCCATCCAACAATTCACACCTCCTGGTGACTCCTGCCATGCTCTCAAAATGATGCTCGCAGACAATTTCAATGATGCGTCAATCACAGAGCAGGCAATCAAATTTCAAAAGCAAAGAGGCATAACAATTAAACATTGTTCCTAACAAACCCACATTCAACGGGATGTGCCACATGTAGACCTGGTACTATACACGCAATTTCACACCAACTAATTTCAATTGGTTATCCCATGTTTTGCATCAGACACTCACTCTCTCTTGAGACAGTCCACCAAATAGACCCATTCGTGTTTTCATATCATTTTTAGAACTCATCTGTTTCAGAACCCAGTCCAATCTGGTCTCGATGACTCGGCCCAACCAATCTCGCTATTCCACCCTGGCCCAACAACGGCCCACAATTAAGTTCTGAGAATACTGTTGGGTTTTTTTGCTATTTGTCTAATAAATTTAATTAAGCCAATAACTAAGGCCCAATGGTTCTTTCTTAAGTTTCAGCCCATTAAGTTGAATTAGCCCATTGGGTCTAAGGCCCTTTACTATTTACAAGCCCATGATTTCATTATAAGTAATTAAATATTTCAAGGCCCATTTATTTTAATTTCGAGTGAGGCCCAAGCCTATATTTTAAGGTAAGCTTATTAAGCCCATTTTAGCATATTTAGGCCAATTCAACAGCCTAAGCCCATGTACATTATTGGGCCCTAAAAATTTTAGAACCAAGACCTTAGTTAAGGCCAATTTAATTAGAATTTCATCCAAATGAGGCCCTTATCAAGACTAAGCCCATGAGTTCTATTTTGGCCAATTAGTCTAAATATTAACCCCTCAAGCCCAATAACTCTGCATGGCCCAACTCTCACACTCCTAAATTCACCAAAGGCAGCCCACAATCAACATTTCATGCCCAATTCAATCCCTCATTGCACCACCGCTCGGCCCCATCATGGTAGCCCACTTGAGTCTAATGTCCATTAAGCATAATCACTCATTCTACTCCCTAATCACAATCATTAACCTCTAATACACCAAATCACAACATGTATACATCATGCCTAGGCTACAATTAGAGGTGGAGCTTACCTTGAATGACCGAGTTGAAGACGACGATGAGCACGGAGCTAAAATGCCGGTAGGCTCACAGCCAAGGGAGGATGATCGACGGCTTAGGTGGCTGATCCAGTGTCCTCGTGGGCCTTTCAAGACCTAAATAGGTTAGCTCTAGATGTTAGAAGGCTAAGGAGGTGGGCGGAGTAAGCTAGGACAACCTGTGCTCCATTTGTGCTCACGACGACGATGAGGAACGAAGAGGAACGGGTCTGGTCGGGGTCCTCCTTCGAAGGGTCATCATGCCATGAAACGAAAGGATGAAGTTTAGAGGACTTACCAAAGTGGGAGGAGGAAGATGGTGGCCGACGGTGGTGGAACGGCGGCGGCTTGGGCGACTTCCTCGGCGATCGAAGAAGAGGAAGAAGAAAACCGAGAAGAAGAATAAAAAGAAGAAGAGGAATGGAGAGGGAGGATGATGGTGGTTCGTCCAAATGAAGAAGAAGAGGAGAGAAGAGAGAGAGAGAGAGAGAGAGAAAGAGAGAGAGAGAGAGAGAGAGAGAGAGAGAGAGAGAGAGAGAGAGAGATTATAATGACTAGAAAATAAAAATTAAATGGTTAAGTGGGGTAGGTTTTGGGGTAATAAATGTGACAGAGTACTTGATGTATACTTGATGTACTTTGATGGATGTGATTGGCAACCTTGGAAATTGTGCCATTGACTTGATTGTTGATTGATATTGATTGATTGATGGGACATTGATTGATTTGACACTTGATTTGACCTTGCCTCGATTTGCGTGCCAAATGCACCGATCGGGTCCCGAGCGCGAACGAACTCCAGACTGGATTTGGTTTCGTTCTATCGTATTCACTCTCAAATAATCCTATTTGGTCTAATTCTAAGGATTGAGCATTTACCGGGGGCATTTCGGTAATTTTCTATTCACTTCTTACTTCTCGACGTGCACCGACTGTCTGCCCTTCGGGCGACATTTCTGAATCTGAATCCATTTCTCCATTGTGATTATCTTAGTAATTCGATTGTCCATTGTCGGATTTCATTTCGTGGGCAAATTCATCAAACACCGACTCCGTCGAAATCTCAGACCAACGGGCGGTTGTTTGGGAAATTTTCCCAAGTAGCCATTCCCTTTTGGTTATTCGTCTCAAAGTGGCCAACTTTGAGTGAGAATCAATCAGAGCGTATTTATGAAATATATCCATTCATTCTGAAATCCCGATAACTTGGTCGAATTTTCAGACTGTCACAATTCTTCCCTCCTTATAAAAATTTCGTCCTCGAAATTTACAGTCTTCAAGCCCATACGACTAGAGTAAGGTTATAACTGACTACTCAAACAAATGTGGGTACTTCTTTTCCATCTCATCCTCGCTTTCCCATGTGGCTCCTTCCATCCCATGATACTCCCAGATGACTTTAACCGGTGGGATTGTCTTGTTCCTCAGAACTTGCTCTTTTAGATCCTCGATCCTCCCTGGTCTCTCTCTATGTACGAGACTCGATCGTTCACTTCAATGACTTCATGATCGAGTAAATGGCTCGGGTCAGGTTTGTACTTCCTCAACATTGACGCATGAAACACGTTGTGGATCTGAGATAGGTTCGGCAGCAGGGCTAAACGATAAGCCAGTGTCCCGATCTTCTCCAAAATCTCGAATGGTCCTACCATCTTGGGCTCAATTCTCCTTTCTTGCTAAATCGAGACAACCCCCTCATCGGCGATACTTTCAGAAACACATGGTCCCCAACTTGGAACTCCAACGACTTACGTCTCTTGTCTACATAGCTCTTGTGGTCGTTATCTCTTTCAATCATGTAACCCAACCATGCCTTCTCTGCGTGCCTCAATCATTCACCTTCCTTAATCGTCACATATCGCAATCTCAACTGCTTATAGTGATCTTTATCGACTCCATACTCTTAGGTCCAATCGGCAATGCCACCTTGTATTTTATTAGTAATTTCTTAGGAACATGCCCAGTTTATTCTCTCACCTAGGCCAACTCACATGGCATACTTCGGGACCACGATGTCCATCTCATTTCACTTAGCGGAGCGCCCATTATAACTTAGGATATGTCACATTTCAGCCCCTTTCTCGATGCCATTTTCCTGTGCCATGCCTGGGATCCTATTGGTTATGGCCTTTCAATTGAAGCAATACCCCACCACGACGCTATCGGATCACTTGCCGACCAGTTCGTGTGGGTCTCATCACAAATCCACCCTGATTACACAACAGGGGCCTCTCCGATCACAACGGAGACATAGTTTGCAATCCTCAACTTTCACCAACATCTCCAGGACACTCTGACACTTCTCATTCAGGGCATCTCACTAGGCAATTCGAAAGGAATACTCAGGCTTTACTTTCTGTGACAGTTTGAAAATTCGACCCAATTGTCGGGGATTCTAAATGAATGGAGATGCTTCATTAGTACACTCTGATCGACGCTCACTCAGGATTAGCTACCCTGGGACAGCCAACCGAAGGGAAAGGCTACGTGGGAAAATTTCCCAAACAGCCGCCCGTTGGTCTGAGACGGAGACAGAGTCGGTATTTAATGAAATTGACCACAAAATGAAATCCGACATTGGACAATCGAATTAGTAAGATAAACACAATGAAGAAAAGGATTCAGTTTCGGGAACGTCGCCTGAAGGGCAGACAGCCGGTGCACGTCGAGAAGCAAGACGTGAATGGAAAATTACCGAAATGCCCCCGGTAAATGCTCAGTCCTTAGAATTTGATAAATTAGGATTTTTGAGGGCGAATACGTGAGATCGAAACCAATTCCAGACCAAAATTCGTTCGCGCTCGGGACCCGATCGGTGCATTTGGCACGCAAATCGAGGCAAGTCAAATCAAACGTCACATCAATCAAGTGTCAAATCAATCCCATCAATCACATCATGGCACAATTTCCAATGACATCAATCAAGTCCATCAAGTCTTGTCCAAGTACATGGTAAGTACAACTACCCACTATAATCTCCATTTTTGATTTTCCATAAAACTCTTATAATCTCTCCCTCTCTCTCTCCTCTACCCCATTCGGCCGGCCTCACCTCTCTCTCTCCCGAACCCTCTCCCCCTCTCGGTTGCTCTCTCCCCCGTTCGCCGCCCGTCCGCCGTGAACACCGCCCGTCGCCGTCGTCTCGCGCCGTCCGGCCACTCCACCGGCTCCACCCTCACTTGGTAAGTCCTCTTGGCCTCTTGTTCTTCCATTTTTGTGGCCCATGAGAGCCACCACGAACCCAACCGAATCCTCACTATCTCTCTCTCTCTCTCGGCCCGCGCTAGCCGCCGCCCACTCAACGCCACCGTCGCCGTCGTTCGGCCTCCACCGTCCCCACCGTCAACTCATTTTCACTTGGTAAGGCCCTCAACCCCTTTTCTCTTCAATTCTGTGGCCATATGGCCCTTGGTTGAGCCCGACCAAGACTTCACCGTCTCTCTCTCTCTCTCTTGGCTTGCGCGGCCACCGCCCACGTCGCCGTCATTCCATCATCGTCCGGCCGCCGTGCTGGTTTCCCATGTCCCCTTGCTCCTCTAATGTGTCTCGTCTTCTGTTTTGGACGAGGACAGCCCCCACGAGTCGCCGGGACCAGCCAACGCCGCCGCTCTCCTTCCGTCGGCCGTGAGCCCATTCGGCCGTTCTTGGCCCCGTCGTCCGTCATTGCTATTTTCGGTCCATTTAAGGTAAGCTCTACCCCTAATCGTGACCTAGGCATGTGGTATATGCATGTGGTATGATGTGTTAGTGGCTAAGGAAGATTTTGGTATAGTTAATGGTGGATTTAGGTTGAAGGTCATTAGGCTAATTTGATGATCTAGCCGTTGGGCCTCGTGTATGGGCTGGTCACAATTTATTGGGCCTTGAGTTGATTACTATGGGCTGCAAATAGTGGGCCTTGGCGCGTGAATAGTGGGCCGAATGAAGCAATTGGGCTTGGGGACTAGTTTCGGGCCAAACTAGCCTAAAATGGAACTTATGGGCTTGAGTCTTTATAATGGGCCTCATTTGGACGAAAATGTAGGTAGGTTGGGCCTCAATCATGATCTTGAATCTAAAATTTAAGGGCCCGATGATGCGCGTGGGCTTAGGAGTTGAGATTGGGCCTAATTAAGCTAAAATGTGCTCATAAGCTTACTTTAAAATATGGGCTTGGGCCCTACCCGAAATTTTAATAATAATGGGCCTTAAAATAGTTAATCACTTAAAATCAAATTATGGGCTTATGAATAATGAATGGGCCTTAGACCCGAATGGGCCTAACTTGACTTAATGGACCAAATTTCCAGGAAAGGACCGTTGGGCCTTAGCCATTGGGCTTAATAAAATCTAATAAGGTTAAGTGGGACCCAAAGCGACTCCAAACTTTAATTATGGGCCGACGCTGGGCCAAGGTCGAATGGCAGAGACCGAGTTGGGTCAAGACATCAAGCCAATAGGGCTGAGTTCTAAGGGTAAATTAAGGCGCGATTGAGTCCAAGTGAGAGTCTGCCTCATGAGTACGTGAATATCGAATATAATTACGTGAAGTACCCGACTTGAATCCAGTTGATTGTGAAACTTGCGGGTTGGGTACAAGGCTGCATGTGGCACACTCTGATAGATATGGGCTGTTAGACCAATCGTCGAATTTGTATACCTCCTTGCTTGTGAAATCTCTGAAATTGCCTGCCCTTCGATTGATGCACTGCAATTTGTTTTAAGCATCATATACCATGAGCATGGCATGAGTCACCTGGAGGTGTGACATGTGGGATGAGCCCTGAGGCGTTGTTAAGCGGGAAATGGAGGGATAAGCGAGGTCAACGTAAGGCGTACCACACGCAGTTGAGGCAATGCCGAGTGGCACAGTGGGATGGGCCCTGATGGGAATTGGAGGGATAAGTGGGCAGGATCCATTGGGATCATTCGAGACAGACTGAATCATGCATCGGGTTTGCATTTCGTGCACCGCTATTGTTTGTTGAGTGCCCGCTTACATTTTTTATGATGCATGATGTGTATATATCCTATATGCGTAGTCTGGCTGTCCTGCACCTGGAGTTTTGTTCCTGTAATGAGTAAAAGTACCCGAACTAGATGACCAGGAACCTTAGTCCATTTGATAGGACCGACCCCACTCGTATACCCATCCTGCGCTAGGATTAGTGGTGATCTTCGCTGAGTCCTCCGACTCACTGGCGGTGGTTGCCCTGTTTACAGATCCCGGACGCCAGTGATTGGCCGAGCCCCCTATGCTTTTTGGACTGCCCGTGGAGATAGAGACCGAGATTACCCAGCACGTGGATGAGGACGCTGTCTTCTGGGAGCGACGACTGACTACCATCTGGTAGATCAGGGTAACCCACATTTTGTACCCTATAGGTTCGAGGCATGGATGAGAGAGGGTCTGTTTGGCTTTGAGGGACCCCCCGTGATGCCCCCTTGCCTATGGAGGATGCCCCTGGACTCCTCCACTCCGCTGCATATGGAGGAGAGGTGGTGGACCATGACCCGCTCGCAGAGCTGCCGTCCCCAGGCCGCATGGAGGTTGACGGCCACGAGAGAGGGCGAGGACATGGAGGCAGATTCCGAGGAAGAGGGACGTCCCTGGCAGACTATGACCCCGAGGAGGAGCCGCAGGAGTGACTGCTTCCGACGTCGAGTCTAGGTCGTCAGAGCGTAGGGTTTTGACCATAGCGTGTATTTCCATTTTTGGGTCTGTACCTAACGCTTATTTATATATATTTGGAAATGATGCTTTTGTACGTGTATCCTATATCCTTGGTACTAACCCCATTTTCATATGTATGCTTGTATGTTTAGAAGCGCACGCTTCCCGCAGGTTAAGTCAAATGGCGGTAGTGTCGTCTGGCTGCGATGAGCATCCTGGCCGTCGCGTGATCGTAGGCCAGGCGCAACGCTGGTATTTCGTCGTATGAGCAGAGGGATGTCGGGCTCGCACGGTCCGGGGCGTGACAGCAGCGACCAAGGCGGGCCCTCAGCTGCTATGGGCTACAGCGGCCGCTCTTTCGCAGCCTAGCCTACCCATCAGATTACTGACCTTCCAGTCAGAAGTCTCATCATTTCCTCGATCCTAGGGTCTCCTTCAGGTGCTGAGCCCTCGAGCTCGACGCAGCTGCGCTCGGTCTTGTCGCCTGCCATCGCGCCTACTAACATGAATATGCATGTAAAGTTTGCTGCAGCTTTTTATGCAATTGGACTCGGTAGACACCTAAACTCAACCCTGTCAATTATAACGTAGGTCACTCTGTCCGACTCCTCACTTAGAAGCCTGCCAGGAGCCGCTCCTTGATCAGCTCTCTGCCCCGGCGACTACTCCCCGCCCTTATCGGTCTCGGAGCGAACAGTTGTCCCAAGATATTCACCTCTCAAAGAGAGCCCATTCCACATGTCCATACCATGCTTTATTACGATTTGTAGGCATTCCGCTAGGCCCGTTCCATATCAGGCGACGGTTACCCAGTCCAATAAAATATGATGGTTAATGCATGCACTTTTCAATCGAGATTGTATTTTTAAATGGTTTTGCTTTATGCTATAACCCGTGCAATGGATGATGGTCAGGCAGCGCACACAGCCGACTAACGTACAATCACAAACAGCAACAACCAACAATCGGCAGTTGGGGCATTAACTGAGGAATTGCCCGAGGAGGGGCTGAGACCGCAGTTCCAGCAGCAGCAACAGCCCCAAGCCGTAGCCGCTCCTCAAGGAAATCTGAACCGTCCGCTTGCTCAAGGGAAGGGTGTATGCAGTGGCATGTAAGGAGGCTGAGAATGCGCTAGGGGTGATCACAGGTACCTTCTCTCTCTGGGGTCATACCGCGTATGCATTATTTGATCCTAGAGCATCGTATTCTTTCGTGTCTGAGCGATTTGCTGAATTAGCTGGATTAGAGTTAGACCATGGATGTTATTTTGCATGTAGCCACCCCATTGAAGGATAGGGTGATATCACGTTAAGGTGTAGGGGTGTAAGATAGCTTTAGGTGATAGAGAGGAAGAGATTGATTGACTGTCTTACCATGTTTGACTTGATATAATTGTTGGTATGGATTGATTAGTTAGACATGGGGCAGTCATTGATTGTAGTAGAGTATGATTCAACTTAACCCAGTAGGCTACCCTGGGTATCAATTTATGGGAGGGACCTCAACCCTTGGATTTCGTCGCTGGAAGCGCAAGTTAATGGATGAAGGTTGTCCAGGACTTTTGGCATCAGTGACGATTCATCTGTTTAGGAGATGAAGTTGGAGGAAGTGCTTTAGTAAGAGAATTCCTAGATGTTTTCCCTCAAGAATTGCCTGGTTTGCCACCAGAGTGTGAAGTAGAGTTCGTGATCGAATTGGCACCTAGGACGGAGCCAATCTCGAAAGCACCATATAGTATGTTCGTTATCGGAGTTGAACGAGTTGAAGGGCAGATGCAGAGCTCCTATATAGGATTTACCCGCCCCAGTGTTTCGCCATGGGGAGACTCCGGTGCTGTTTGTTCAGAAGAATGATGGGTCACTGAGGTTGTGTATCGACTACAGGCAGCTGAACCAAGTAACGATCAAGACAAGTACTCGCTGCCAAGGATTGATGACCTGTTCGATCAACTTCAAGGAGCGTCGATGTTTTCTAAGATAGACCTAAGGACAGGCTATCATCAACTGAGGATCAAGAAGGAAGACTTTCAAAGAAGGCTTTCAGGAGCGAGGTATAAGCACTATGTCACGACCCCGAGCCTACGGGCTAGCGACATCCCGCCAGTCACACTCAACTCGCGTTTGTCTGGTCTACGATATGCGATGGCCCAGAAAACCCATTCGCGACCAGGCGACGCCTCGGCCAAACAAACGTGAACCTGCGGAAGCTATCATCCATCCCAGACATGCATACATACGAAATTGGGGTATAGAGTACAAGGAAGCAGCCAGCAACATCGGTCAAACAAAAAATTCATATACGTATATAATAGAGCGTTAGGTACAGACCATCAAAAGAGGAGGTCATCAAAATACATCCCATCCACGCTCGGTCGGTCCACTCGACTCAGAGCCTAACATCTAGTCCTCATCAATCTCGCTCTAGTTCGATTGCTAGGGAAGCTCCTCTCGTCCTCCTTGAACTCTGGAGGACGGCTCTCTGTCCATGGGATCGCCCTCGGCGTGGTCGTCAATCAGCATTTGTCCTGGTGCAGGAGCTGCTGCAGCGGCTCGGGATTGAGTATCTCTCCTCCATAGGTAACAGGTCGGAGAAGCGTAGGGTCGTCTTCTTGGGCATCGGGACATCGAAAGCTCGAATAGGTCCCTTCAAAAGCATGGTCTCTCTCTACCATCCAGGCCTCGTACCTATGGGGAACAAAGAGAGGACTACCCTAATCCACCCATATGGTAGTCTGGTGTTTGATCCAAAGCGTACCATCCTCCTTCACGTAGTGGGTAACCTTGTCTCTACCTCCACTGGAAGTCCAAAAGTACTGGGGGTGCATCCATCACTGGGGTCGGGGGTCTGAAATGTTGGCAACCAACACCAGTGATTCAAAGACTCAGTAAGCTCGTTACTAATCCTAGCATAGGATAGAGTATACTAATCGGTTCGGCCCTAACTAGTAGTCTATAGTTAGCTATTACACTCCTCAAGGTCCAGTCTCGAATGACGGATAACCAGATCACAGGGCAAGGGCCAGTCGACAGTAATCGTAAGACAATGGGGAGAAGTATATATGCAAGGGTGAACGATCATGTAAACCAATGACTCAAGTGAAATGCATAACATTGATGCAAGATAACAAATCACATGTGACCAGATGGGTCCGGCTCGCTGTCTCATACGCATCAGGCTCGTGTCCCAACCTGCGTGTGGTACCCTAAGGTTGGCACGCTTATCTCTCCAGCTACCACCCAGCCTCACACCTCAGGGCGCAACGTGCCTCCACCAAGTCTGTTGGCCCGCACATCTTATCGCTTCCACATCCGCAGAGGGCCTCGCGCCTTACAGGGCCTGACCTCCCTTGTTGCTCCACACATCATTTCATGGTCATGCTCATGTTCATTCAATGCCCAGAACACATCACACATGCCACAGGGTACAACTCGCGCATCTCCTCGGTCAGTAAGCAAACACACGTGTGTAGCATGACGTGACACTATGAAGGCATACCATTTCAATTCACATACATATTGTACCCTATCGAGCGTACTTTCCCTTCGTACCATTGTCATAGTAAATTCTCAATCCAATCTCCTAGCCCATCTCGTGAAACCCAATTCACTCGATTCCGACTTGGCTCAGGGCCCCTTTTTATGTCTCAGGCCTGGTATTTCATTCTAATTCACATAATCTGGCCTATTAGGTTCCTTATATGTAAGACCCATTCTCAATTATGTTCGATTTGGGCCTTAAGCCCAATTGGGGCCCCACTGGCCCATCTACGGTCAATTATCTTGCGGCCCATAAATCCTACTGATATTATTAAAATACTCTCCTAGACTCCATTAAGATCATCCCAATGGGCCTTGGGAGTCCCCGCCCAAGCCTAATGCCCGTATTGACCCAATTTAAGCTCGTTAGTCCCAATTGGGCCCCAATTAAAATTCGGCCCCAACACCCCACCTAGGCCTCAATTCCTTGTTTGAAAACACACCCTAAGGTAGACATTAGGTTCTATGAGTCACGTCCAAGCCCATGCCCTCAAGAAATAACTCAAGCCCATCAGCCCATCTTGCTTATTTTGGCCCAAATTGATCCCTTAGCCCATTTACTACCCAAGGCCGCACACTTTCACGCCCCCAGACTCATGCCCAAAGCCCACACGAATCTCGCGCACGTCCACAAAAGATTTTAAGCCCACGAGTCTGCCCCATTCTAACCCTCGGCCTAATTGGCCTAAACTGTGCTAATCGATTCTCTCAGATTCAAGCCCGTTATGCATATCAATGATCTAAACGGTCAAACCAGCATGCATACAATATTCCTAGACTACAATTAGCGATTTTTTTACCTAAATGGGCGGAATGGCGACGACAACGGTGGAGGCCCAATTCGGTCGGTTAGGTTCACAGGGCCCAACGGAGGGGGTGGCGACTTGTGTGCTGCTCCGGTGGTTTCCAAGAGGTCCCAAGGGTCCTAATGGGATGAATTTAGGCGTTAGAGAGGCTGGGAATACGGGGGAGAACAAGTCCACATGGCCGAGGCTTCGTTGCACACCAAAACGATGAGTGCCGAACACAAGGGAGAGTGGGGTTTGACCAAGGCCCCAAATGGCGATATTCAACCGTGGGAATGAAGGAGAAGAGAGGCTAGGAGCATTACCACGGTGAGGGATGCCGGTGGGTGGCCGACGATGCTGGTGAAGGGCAGGACAGCGGTGAATCCGGCGGGAGAGGATAGAGACTCGAGTGGCGTTGAGAGCTGAGCAGAGAGAGAGAGAGGTTGAGATCTGTCGGCCAAAGAAGGGCCTCATGGCCATGGAAATGAAGGATGAGGGACCATAGAGGCTTACCTAGGTAAGGACGAGCTGGTGGTGGCGGTCAACGGCGGCTGGAGGCGGCGGACAACGACGGAAGGGGCGGCCGGCGATGGAACGCCGAGAGAGAGAGAAATGGAGATCGCGAGAGGAGAGAGGAGATGGGGGAGTGGCCGCCGAAAAATGTGAGGGAGAAAGAGAGAGAAGAGAGATTATAATGCTAGAATTCAAATAAAATGGGTAGTGGGTTAGGTGAGAGTTGTTCATGGGTTATGTGACTTAAAAGGTTGTACTTGACAAGTTGACTTGAAATGATTTGATGGATGTGATCTTGAATTTGATTGATTGATTGATTGATTTGGCTTGATTTGACTGATGGGACAACATGATGGGACTTCGCCTCGGGATGCGTGCCAATGCACCGATCGGGTCCCGAGTGCGAACGAATTTGGGTCTGATTGACACTGCGCCATCGAGCCCATTCTAAAATAATTCTATTAATCAAATTCTAAGGACTGAGCATTGACTGGGGGCATTTCGGTAATTTTCTATCACGTCTTGCTTCGCGACGTATACTGGCTGTCTGCCCGTCTGGCGACGCTTCTTCTGTGATAAAATCAACTCTTCATTGTGACCATCTTAGAAATTCGATTGTCCAAGATCGGGTTTCATTTTGTGGCCAAATCCATTAGATATCGACTCTGTCGAAAACTCAAGACCACGGGCGGCTGTTTAGGAAAATTTCCTAGGTAGCCATTCCTTTCGGTTAGTCGTCCCAGGAAGCTAATCCGAGTGAGTATCGATTAGAGCTACTAATGAAACATATCCATTCATTTTGAAATCCCGATAATTTGGTCATTTAATTTCGACTGTCACACGCTAACGAGTTCACACTGTCATGTATCGAGTGTTCAAGGAATTTTGGGACCAGTTCGTGATTGTGTTCATCGACGATATTCTGGTGTACTCGAAGAGCTCTGAGGACCGTGAGCGACACTTTGAGATTATCTTACAACACAGAGGACACTCGCTGTATGCGAAGTTTAGCAATGTGAGTTCTGTTGAATAGAGTGGCGTCCTTGACGACTTACAGTGTCTGGTGAAGGAATATCAGTGGATCCATCAAAA
>JAGVVM010022522.1:0-13598 GCA_019149425.1 Psidium friedrichsthalianum | reverse complement strand
TTTTTTTTCTTTTTGTTTTTCTTTTGTTTTGGGTGTTTTGGTTTTTTTTTTTTTTTTTTTTTTTTGTTTTTTTTTCTTTTTTTGGTCTTTGTTTTTTCTTTTTTGTTTCTTTTTTTCTTTTCTTTTTCTTTGTTTTGTTTTTGTTTTTCTTTTTTTTTTTTTTTTTTTCTTTTTTTTCTTTTTTTTTCTTTTTTTTCTTTTTTTTTTTTTTTTTTTTTTTTCTCTTTTTTTCTCAGAACAACTCTCGACATTATGTAAGCTCGCTAATCCGCTGTTTCTGAAATCGAAATACAAGTAATTCCTAACTCTTTTGCATCCCTCTTTCAACGAATTTATAATGAAAAAAGAAAAAGGCCAGGGGAGATGAATAAATTAATGAAAAAATTACATAATCGATCCTAAACAAATTGTACAAATGAGAACATAATTATAAAATTTTCAATTTTGTCAATTAGTCCTAACCATTTGCGTGAAATCTCAATACAATCCTTATAAAGCAATTGAAGGCACCAAAATTAAATAAATGTGATCATGATCCTTCACGGTTTTGATTGTTTTCAAGATATAATTTCATTTGCACTACAACTTAATTTAATTATTTGGCAAAAACGGCCAAAAAATAAAAAGAAAGCAACAAAAACTGAACTATAGGACGAAGTAGTCATCAATCTTTATTATTGAATTTTCATCCTCCGTGACAAGAACAATCTGAGTAATAACATGCTAAAATTTCGTTAGCAATATTTTGAAAGTCGCATTATAATTATGTTCTTGAATGCCGTGGCCGCTCAATTCAAGGCCCAGCTCCCCCAAAGTGAGCTTGTTCAATACAAGGTGAAACCCTAGCAACTGGGATATCCCAGTTTTTGAGAAGAATCGCTGGAATGAAGCAGTTTTGAGAGAGCACTTTAGTGGACAAATAGTACGCCAAGTTCTCACAGTCCCAATCAAACCTCGAACTGAAAATAACCAGCTTATATGGACGGGCACATGGGTATAAACAAAGTGGAAGGCAGCGTCAACATCATTCCAACCCCCTCACCACCTTATGGACAGATATATCGAGTAGATCTGGTGAGGGAGTTGTGCGCTTGTCAATAGTTTGGATTCCCCTGAAAGATAGATGTTTTTAAGATAAATATTGACGGATCTTATGAACCTGGGGCGACGAAAGGTCTCTGGCATTTGTATGTCAAGATTCCACCCAAAAAATTGTGGATGGAGCAACAAAATTGGTGGCGATGTCTTCGCATCCATGGCTGAAGCTCACGCTCTCTTTGAAGCCCTAAATCAGTTTCTCTCTTAGACACGAAGAAGCTTAGATCAGTTCATATCGGATAATCATGCCCTTATCATGAAGTGCAAAGATTTGTTACTCTCTTTTTCTCATATTCAAATTGTCCATTGCTTTAGAGAGGCTAATTTAGTTACAGATTGGATTGTTAGAGCCCACAGGAAAAACTACTTACCTTTAAACTGGGTTGCGTCTCCCTCTTAAACTCCTTGGGATCTTTTATGTATTGAGGGCCCGAGACTAGTTGAATGAAGTATTTCACTTTCTCACCCCCCCCAAAAAAAAAACTATAAAAGTCAATTGTTCAAGTGGTAACAACTAATGTCCAAATTGTACAATAATGAACAGAGATTCCATCTGTGGAAAAAGAAAGAAAAATCATGACAGTATTTATGTTTGGATTAATATCACGAAAAATCCTAAATTGATACGCATATGGCAATTTATCCAAAACTATCTTTTTATCGCAAAAAAATCTCAAACTAGTACATATGTGTTAAATTTATCTCGTAATTATTTTTTGACCATGGTAAATCTTAAACTGGTATATCTGTGATAAATTTATCCCAAAGTACTTTTTTGACCACCAAAATCTCAAATTGGTATACTTGTGATAAATTTACCCAAAACTAGTTTTTTACCACCAAACAAACCCAAACTAATACACATATGACAAATTTCATTTACGTTAGTTTCTATTAAATTGGGTTAATACCACGAAAAACCCCAAAGTAATACACATATGACAAATAGAGGATAAAGACCCTAAATTAATATACCCATTAACTGTCATTGTCATCCAATTCAACAATTTGACGATAAAATTTAACGAAACTAATATATGACAAATTTATCACAGGTGTACTAGCTTAGGGTTTTTGATGATCAAAAATTAGTTTAAGGTAAATTACTCATAAGTGTACCAGTTTAGGGTTTTTTGTGGTAAATTAAATAGTTTTTGGTAAATTTATCACAAGTGTACATGTTTTGTGATTTTTAGTAGTAAAAAAATATTTTTTGTGTGAATTTATCACAAATTTATCAATTTGAGGTATTTTGTGATATTAACCCTTTATGTTTTAAGCACTAAATACATGAGTGTCTGAAATTTTAAACTATTTGTCCTTGTTGACTGCTTCCATTCTCCTCTTTTTCTTAGTAAGAGAAAATGAATGCATCTTCTGTGTAATCGATTTGGCGCCCGGGCCGTAATTGTGAATCACGACATAGGTGTTACTATGATAAGATTGAACTTGGCCCATTGTTTCGTAAGTCTTGCAATTT
This sequence comes from Psidium friedrichsthalianum, assembly GCA_019149425.1. Classification (NCBI taxonomy): domain Eukaryota; kingdom Viridiplantae; phylum Streptophyta; class Magnoliopsida; order Myrtales; family Myrtaceae; genus Psidium; species Psidium friedrichsthalianum. Next base: position 11,020 of record JAGVVM010022522.1, on the reverse strand, counting down.
TATTATCGTCCCTAGTTTATACATCGATATTACTCAGTGCATCCCCGCCATTTTAGGCTGCGTATGGTAATGATTCTAATCCCAAAAACTGATTCTGATTAAAATGACTTTTTTTTATTCTGTTCCTAGATGAGTTTTGGAGAACCAGAAATGCGTTTAATAACTGCACAAAATTTATATTTCAAAAAAATGTTTCTGCTTCTAATTTTTTTTCATTTAAGTCAAATAACTATGTAGTTACTTTGCAAAATTTCATCCTAAATGAAGGCTAATTTCCAATGCACACAAAAATAATTTAAAATTATTTTTGTAGCATGTCATAAATGAAACACAAATTTTAATCCATGATGTTTGAAGTTCGATTGAAGCATGAGACACGTTTTCCATATTAAGGACTCATTTTTCTTTAAATGTTGCGTTGTCCAAATGCATACAAACATAACAGTTAAGTAACAAATTATCCACTGAAAATAAAAAGACCAAATTGTCCTCCTTCATATGAAGTACAAGTCCTTCACTATCATTTTGCAACTTCTGTCCTAAATCCAAGTGGGTGTTTGGCTCCAGCTCCACGTGTAGATGACCACATTTTGTGACACACGGCTACGAGTATATATGTTACCATCTACATGTTAGATGCCCTTATCTTCTGCAACATTTTTTGTAGAAGAGTGAAATTTAGGAAATCTAGGAAATTTAGGCCCCAATTTATGAAAATGAGGTCAAATTAGCATAATCTAAGTTTTTTCTATTTTTAGGAAGTTTCTAAATTTTTTGTGATTTTTAAAAAAATTTCCAATTTTTTTTTTAAAAATTATTTTTATTTTTATAAGGTTGAGACAAAAGTGATGAGAAAACTGAAAGGGAAAAGTGAAAAATGTGAGATTTCATTATGTTTTGTGATTGTCAAAAGTGATTCTTTTTTTGGAACCAACTTTTTTTTTGTTCTGGATTTTGTTCTAAAACTGATTCTGATTCTCTAAAACTGATTCTAGGAATAAAATCAGAATCAGAATTACTTGGATTACCAAACATGATTCTCATTCTTTACTGTTCTAGGGAACAGAATCAGAGAATGAGAATGGTTACCATACGTAGCCTTATTCTACCGTCTATCCCACCCCCCTTCTTCCATGTATATCCCACCTCCTCCTCATCATCATTGACGTCTTCATCATCTCCCTCATAATAATCATCGTCATTGTCGTCACCTTTGTCATCGTTATCGCCGTTGTTGTTGCCATCAGCTATGCCATTGCCGCCGCCGCCGCCGTCATGGTCATCATTGTTGTCATTGTTATCATCAGCTACGCTGTTGTTGCCGCCATCGCCGTCATGGTCATCATTTTCGTCACTGTCCTTGTCGTCATTGTCATCGTCGTAATAGTCGTCATCAGCTACACTGTCGTACTCGTCATCACCTAGTATTTCACCAAGCCAATCAATACATTAAGGAAGAAGCAAATGCCATCCTCACTCAACTTCCACATTCTACAATCAAAATTTGTGTTTCCTGGAGGAGGAGCAATAGCTTGCTTTAGCAGATGAGCTCTTCCCAGTGCTACGACATGCATCGTCGCCCTTGCCTCAACGAGGCTCGCAAACACGTTGATAGAAGGAAAATCGAAAATGGAATTTATCGCAAATATTCAGTGGCTTTCTATTTTCCTCGCCACCGGCGTCGCTTCTTGGGTTTCAATGTGTTGGGAATCTAGTGCTCCGCAAAGAACGCTTGGCCTACTAAACAGGTTAGACCCGACACACGGGGGGGCTTTTTATGAAAATGGGTTTAAAAAGTTACGTTTTTACCGATTTGGGTCTTCACGGGTAAAAAATACGAAAAGGGGGCTTGTTCGGTTGGGAGGGTGCCGAACAAGGGCTTGTTCGGCGGCGGGGGGGTGCTGAACAAGGAACTTTCCCCAATTTTCACTTTTTTTTTAGTTCGGATTAAAAATTCAAATATTCAAAAAATATTAGAAATGAAAATTGATTTTTTATATTAAAAAATAATATTTGAGGGCCCCTCCCTCTCCAATTCGGCACCTGTCCATTTTTTTCACGAGCTTTTTACGAAATGGGGATGAAAAAAATCAATTTTATTAATTTGATTCTCTCTATGGCTCCCTGCCCAATGGCAGGGGCCCCCCTTTCCCCCCTCCCCTGCTCCCCTGAGGGACCTTTCCCCTCCCCCCCTTTTTTGCTGAATTTCAGAAGCCTTCTTCTAATAGTTCACCTGAGCCTCTCTTTTCATAAGCAAACTTCTGAATTCACGTGAAGTTTCAGAAGGATGAGACTTCTGAATCCTTCACTTCTATTAAAGGTGAAGACAGAGAGAAATGATTTGGCCATTTTACGAAGACAAAGAGAGAGAACATAGAGGAAATAGAAAGAAAGCTGAGAGAAAACCGAGAGAAAATCGATAGAGAAAAAAGGGATTTGAAAGTCAGTCGTAATTTCAAGAGTCTCCATATCCGCAGTCAATTATTCCGTCAACATTTTCTCGCTATCGAATTAGGTAATATTTTACTTTATGATATATTTTCTTTTGTCATTTGTGTTTTTCGTTTTGTTGCATGTAATGTTAATTTTTTTTACATGGCAGAGAAAATAGAAAAGTGGAAGTATCAATTTCTCCCTTTTTGATACACACACGATTTTTTGGTTAAGGTAATGCCTATATTCTTGTTAAAACATGCTATATTTTAGTATTGTACATACATTATTTCACTGTTATATTGTGATGTTTTACATGTTGTTTAGTCAGAAAAATATCTTATTTTTGGTCTACATATATGTCTATTTTGCACTGAAAAATAGCTTATTTTTGTACTAGTCATATCTCTATTTTGCAAGTCGATACATGTGCCACGAAAGATTTTGTGCGTATTAAGCCCGTATTTTATCGTGATTTTTGAAATTTTTTAGGGTTAATTGGGGATGATTTTCAAGATATTGAAATAATAACTGAATGTACATGTTTAACGAAAAAATTTGTGGGAAAATGTTATTACCGTAGGAACTGGTAATTAGATCTGACAATGTAGATTTGATCTTCGGTTAAATATGAGCCATTCTAATTTGTTGCCTAATGTAACGAATGTGGGCTACCCACATGGACAAACCTTGACGATATAAATTGTTTATAATAATAAAATTATCCCAACGAATAGAAAAATTGGAAAAGAAAATGGAAAAAAAATAAATAAAAAAATAAAAAAAATTCCTAAAATTGTGTCGTTTTATTCCTAAAATTTCTTATTTTAGCACTAAAGATATCTTTATTTTGCATGTCGAGACATGAGGAAAAATTTTATGCGTATTAAACCATATTTTCATCATATATTTGAAATTTTGTAGGGTTAATTAAATATGATTATTAGAATACATATATTAATACGATTTGTCTGTAATAATAAGAAGTTCCCAGATAATAGAAAAATTAGAAAAAATGAAAATAAAAAGCATCCTAAATAAAAAAAAAATGCACAAAACTCTATTGTGAAAGTTTCGGTTCAAACTCGAGTGGGTTTGGGCCAGCTCTTTGGGTTTGTGAGTTAGGTCGAATCGACCCTATCTGGAAAATGAATAGGAAAAAGGAAAAAAATAAAAGGAAAAGTAAATTGTAAAAGAAAATTAATAATAGTAGTAGATAATATTAAAAATGTTAGCAACATCGTTATTTGGGTCAAACTCTTAGGTGCTCGTGTCCGGTTGATCTAGTTGATCCAACCAGAAAATATTTAAAAAAAATAAATAAATAAAAAATAGGAAATCACAAAAAATTTAAAAATTATGATCGAAATAATAAAATTTTCTAAAAAATTAGGAAAAATTCCACAAAGAAAATTTTGAAAATCTAAAAAATTAGAATTTCATTAATTAATTGACTAGATGTTATTTTTGATGATTTTGGCCATTTATTCATTTCTAAATGACAATTGTATCACTTATCTATAAATATTTTGAAAGAATACCTAAATTCGGAAATTTTTTTGTGACCCTATTTATTTCATTTGCTATATTGATAGTTATAATGTCCATTTATTAATGTGTAGAGAAAAAAAATTATAAAATTGTACATGCAAAATAATTTGTAATTTGTTCATTTAACAGAATGTCTACATCTTTTGTGGTTGTACAATGGGGAGGTAGAATAGTACAAAATCAATTTGGATATGATTACTAAGGTGGACAATGTGCTATGTTTGAGTTTGGAAACATATTCACATTTGATGAGTTATGTGCTACGATTGAACATGAGTTGAATATAACAGAAAATCAGTTCATTCTCAGTCTGATATATAGACAACCGGTTGAAGCAATCGGTTGTATGATATACAATATTGTAGATGTGTATAATGCTAGCATAGTTGAGAGAATCCAACAGTTTGCACATTTGTCCTGTTATATGGGGTTTCTACAGTTTTATGCTACTGTAGATGGACACCAACCGATAAATAATTCAATTGGAGAAGGTTCCAATATTGGTGAAGACGATATTGATGTGGATAATCAATCCGTGCAGTATGATGATAACGTTGATAGTGATGAAGAAGATGATTCATGATTGGGAAGTGGCAATAGCGATGAAGAAAATGACGAAAGTGGCAATATGGATGCTTACTACAACACCCATTGTAGTAATTTCATTTTGCCGTTAGTACATCCATCGCCCTATTCAGAGACTGACTATGATATTATGCAAGTTGATACAAGAACTAAGCTGAGCCATATGTTATTTGATCTAGCCAAAAAATTTCATGTTGGAATGTTATTTACATCACGAGATGCAGTGCAGTTAGCTGCAAAAGAATATTCTCTACTGAGAAATCATCACTTTCGTAGTGAAGAGACAAAGAAAAGAAATTTGTTATAAAGTGCGGTAATGAACGAAAAACAATAAGTTCTATTCAATTAATTAAAATCCTAATTTTTTACATTCTGCTGAATTTTTTTTTTTTACGAAAAATCATGAAATTTTCTCAATTTTTTTAGAAAATTTTTTATGATTTTTTTCATTTTTTACTGATTGTCCGATTTATTATTTGCTAAATTTTCAATTTAAATTTTTTATTAATCAGGCTGGCTCCAGGGTTTGACCCATAACGACGTCTCTCCCATTTCTTATGTTTTCTATTATTATTATTATTATTATTATTATTATTATTATTATTATTATTATTATTATTATTATTATTATATCTTATTTATTTTCTAATTTTATTTTTCCTTTTTTTTGTATTTTTTTTCTAACCGAGTCAGTTTAACCCAACTCACAAATCGAAAGAGCCGGTCAAAACCCACTCCCCTTTCAATCAGGACTAAAATGACAGAATTTAGGTTTCTTTTTTATTATTTTGTTATTATTTTTTCTCAAATTTTTTTTGAAATTTTCTATTATTTGGCATTTTTTATTATTATAAACTAATTATATGGTCATGTTCATTACATTAGGCAACTAAAAATCAACAGCTCATATTTAACCGAACATCAAATCTATATTGTCCGATCTAATTACTAGTTCCTACGGTCTACATCTAATAAGAGTTTCCCACAAAATTTTTCATTATTCCTATAGATTTAGTCATTATTTCGATATTTTGAAATCATATCCAATTAATCCTCCAAAATTTCAAATTTCATGATGAAATACGAGTTTAATACGCACAAAATATTTCGTGAGACATGTATATCGACATGCAAAATCCAAAATTAAGCTATTTCTCGGTGCAAAATAGACATATATGTAGCGCAAAAATAAGCTATTTCTCGGTGCAAAACAGACATATTGTAGCGCAAAAAAAAGACATTTTTCGGACTAAACAGCATGTAAAACATCACAATACAACAGCATAATAGTAATTGCACAATACTAAAATAGCATGTTCTAACAAGGATATAGGCATTACCTTAATTCAAAAAGCGTGTGTGTGTCGAGATTTGAGAAAATGATACTTTGACTCTTCTAACTTCTCTATCGTCTACAAAAATTAATATTTCATGCAACGAAATGAAAAATGCAAATGGAAAAATAAAACAAATCATAAAGTGAAATATTACCTAGATCGATGGCAATGAAATATTGACGGAATTAATGACCGTGGATACGAACACACCGGAAATCGACGAATGACCTCTAAAAATTTTCTCAGTCGATTCTCTCTGTTTTTCTCTCGATACGTTCTCTGTTTCTCCTTCTTCAGAGCTTCTTCAGTCCCTGCTCTTGAAGTGTCTCTTATATGATAAATTTTCTCACCGCAGAGACGAATCTCTACTCCATTCGGCAACTTTTTTGCGCCAAACGCGAGAAAAGGGGAGAAGTAGCCCGCAGAAAAGAAGGGGCAAAGGGGGGGCGTGGAAAAAAGGGGAGGGGGCGGTGAAAATATTGGGTAGGGGTCCTCTCCAGTTTGGCAAAGTGCCAAACTGGAGGGAGGGACCTCCCCCTCTAGTTCGGCTCCTCAGGAGCCAAACAATGCCAGTTCGGTACTGGGGGTGCCAAACTGGCATGTTGTTCGGCTCTTGAGGTGCCGAACAAGCAGCCTCGTTTTCATAATTTTTATGTATGGAGACCCAAATCGGTAAAAACATAATTTATTTAACTCATTTTCGTAAAAAGCCCACATAGGGGACTCCTTCATTTCGCTAGAGCTATCTTTTGCCACCGCCGTACCGGATTTTCCAGTGAGGTGGTGGAACCTAGCAAGGATTGCATGAGCAACACTGTGAAACCTTGCCCTTAATATAATCCGGAAACGTTGCTCAGAGTCTTTGCAATCAAATAGTCCTGTCATAAACAAAAAAAGTTAAGTCTTGCATTGTCCACTATTATATTTCCAACTTTTCACTTTTACTTCACTGATGTGTAAGACTAAGAAAAACTCTATGCTTGATTAGTAACACCGTAAAACGAAAGAAACAATGAACAAATTTTTACCATATAAGCAGTCTTTTTATTGTACAACTAATTTGTGTGGTTTTTACAAATTAATGCACTGCATTTTGTACCTTTACCAAAAAGCAGATGGAAAACCGGCAACTGCTCAAGAACTGCACATGATTATCACGAAGGCTTCAAGACAGCTTGCAAGTGACATCAAAATTTCTTTCTCTTAACCAAGAGAAAGCAGCTTGATTGAGTCATATACATTTTTATTTATACGTAATTATACCTTTTTCCTTTCGATTACAATGACCTTCAAAATATTTGTATTGCCAAAAAAAAAATATATCCAAATACGCCAACTTATCTTTGGAACATTCCTCTGGAAAGAAAATGCCGTACATAATTCCCAGCATGCCAAAAATATAGCTGGGCCTCCCGACTCAATCACCGGTGAGTCTTTTGTGAGAGGCTACTGGAGCATACCGACCAGCATGCCGCAATCAGGATGTGACTTAGGGCGCGCATGACAACCATTCTGTTCCAGAAATAATTTCTGGAATAGAAATAGATTTTTTTGTTTCTACAGAAACGAAAATTTTTTGTTTCTGGTTTTGGTCGAAAATCTATTTTGAAATAGATTTTTGTTTCAAAAAATAGAAAAACATATTTGCGTTGCCAAACGAGTTTCTATTCCAAACCTATTTCTGGAATAGGTTTAGAACATAAAACAGAGAAATAGAAACATTGTCATGCGTGCACTTAGGGTGTGGACGATGAGCTGCACATTAAGTCACCTTGCTTGATGGGCTTGATGGTCCGATTCAGGTCATAGTCGATCAACAGGAGCGTTGCATTCCCTGTCTTGATCGCCTCTTTTTTAGTCCCTATGTTGTACTTACTCGGATTGGACGCCATTGATAGGGTTGGGTTGAAGAAAGACTTGAATCTGCAAGATTATCACCTGCAGAATAAAGAGAATTGGGACGTCTCAGTCCGTCACCTTAGGCTTACTAACCATGCTCTCTTGCTTTATTCTTTCATTATATAAATGGCGCATGCGAAAGACTAAATAGACAGCCAAACAAGTAAAGTGCATGACAAAGCATCAAATAGCAACCGGCAAGCACACCTAAAGAGGGGTATGGCCTTAATAGGGGTTCAACTAACTAGATAACACACTATGCATCCAATAAGGTTATTCAACAAATCGATTCAATACTTTATTTTGACATTTGATTTAAGCCATTTACGTCACTCCTTAAGACACACAACTTATCTAGGAGGATTTACAAAGGAAGGGAGTCTACTCCCGATTTTCAGAATCATCCACCAGCTCCATCAAGGTTTCGCTGCAGAAACATTCCTGTACAAGCGTCGGTCGTTCCAACATACTAATATACTGAAAAAATTATTTTCAACCATGGAGTGAGTATAAACCCAACAAGGAGATCACTAGGCCAAATGACCAAACTGACTGTAGAATCGTTAGATTGGAGAAAAAGTTCACCTCAGATCCAAGTACACAAAGACATAAAATCTCAAAAATTGTATCATATTGAAGTAATCACAACCAAGATCATCGCAACCAAGATCGATCGGTGCTTATCACTTACAATGACGAACCATATATAGGCTACTAATAAGGACTAAAAATCTACTTTCCTCAATTATTCAAGAGAACTAGACTAGAAACGATGAACGAATGATCTTCCAATAGCCCTTCTTGGCATGTGCGTGCGACTCAACTTGGGTAGCACCACAACCCTCGAGCTGGCACAGGTTTGGTGTGGAAAGAGGCATGGCCTGAATGATAGAAGAGAGGGTGTCGAATAGAGTAAAGGGTTTTGTTCTGACAAAATGAACTAACGTCAAACGTTTATATAAGGGAAGCAAGTGAATCGACGGACAGTTCTAGCCATGACATGTGTGCGCCATGAGTCATGGACGCGTGACATGTGTTTGACATGTATCTCCACCGTCTACCACATGTCATGCATGCGTGGGTGACACATGTCCCTCTAGTGGTGACACGTGTCCCTCTCTTGGCCACGTGCTGACACATGGCACGTGGTCCCTTGCGTGTCCACATGTCTCCATTGTCTTCATTCGGCCCTAATTTCTTGTGTATTTGACCCGATATGACCCTAATTAATTACTTAGTGTCCCTAAAAATATTATCGGACCAATAACAATTCCTCTAAACTTGTCCAATAACTTGAACCCATGAATACTAATTCACCTTTTACTTAAGTAGATGAAAGTTCAGGTCATCAAAAGAACAAATCCTTTTGAAAGGAAAAGAAACAAAAAAACATGAAATGAAAGCTAGAACAAACTTATCAGAGTGGATTTCTTGCTAATGCTAATGATGATGATTGACAAACGGGAAAAAAAAAGACAGTAGAAGAGAGACAGAGTTGAGAGAGGTACCAGTAGAGAGGTCACTATTTTTTTTTTTTTTTGTGGAGAAATGGAGCGAAAGAGGGAAGCTTTAAATAGAGTAAAAAGGCAAAAGGGACAAGATGCGTGTCGGACAAATGCGTTTTTCTTGCTTCTGAACGAAGTATCCCTTTCGACCAAACAAAAAGCGAGGTATCCTGCACCGACAATTATTAATTAAAAAAGAAAAATAATTCAACAAAGTCAAAAAGCTTTTTGAATTCAAAATTGAAGTATAATCAACATCAATCTTACAATATGTTTTCAAATTTTAAGCAAAACTCAGTTTTTGGGTTACACATACTTTTATGGTAAAATGATTTAAAAAAAACACAAGGTAGTAAAATCATTAATTTCAACAACTTAATTCGTTTTATATTTTTGAGAAGTCAGTGTTTTTTATTTAGCAAGCGTTGATGATGTAAATCATTGTAACGCCTTATATTACTCTTTTTTTTTGCAGACATGAATATTCTCTTTTTAATGTATCACAATAATTATCATCATTTGGATGACAATAATCATGACAAACAAAGATCGCCATTTATTGATTTGGACTGACAATCATTTACTTTATTTTACGTCCAAAAATAGAATTATGTCAGATTCTCTCTGTTTGCGATTAGCAAGTCCCCTTAGAGAGAGGAGACACTTTTCAACAGAACTCTTTCAATATTTTGTAAGTGAGAAAATTTATCTTGAATTTTGGAAAATCAAAGTAGAAGAAATCTTGAATTTTTTTCCCTTTTTATCTTTCAATTAAATTATAAGTGAGAAAATTTATCTCAGTTGTGAAAGAAGGATGCTAGGGAGTGGAGCTATCTGACATCCATTCGGGGTAAAAATAACCTTATTTACTAAAAGTCAAATTTTTCGGAGATAACAGAGAAAGGGGAAATTAAAAATCAATAAACAAATACAAAGTTATATTAAAAGTTGACCATACATTAATTGCATAACTTACAGGATCATGTCCCGTTAATAAACCCCCTATTCTCAATAAATGTTGTGCTTCATTGTATTAATATGTAATGAATCTTGTTAATGGAGCGTCTTGTAGACACTTGTTTAGCGCACTTGATAAGAGAATATTTAATTTTCCTAATATTGATTGTGTATATCATAATGGCAATCAGCGCATTGGAAATAGTAATGTTTCATTATTTAGAATCAGTTTGTGTCGAAACACATACATTTCGAATCACATATGTTAAAGGTGCTACACGGTGGTGTTGCCGATCAATACGTGCATGGGCACTGCCCCCTGACCAGGGAACCAAACCCCCCCCCTGCTCCGGCCCTCTCCCTCTCCTTCTTTTCCCCCCCCCCCCCCCTTCCCCCTCCCTCCCTTCTTGTTTTTGGAACAAAGAAAAAACAAAAATTTTTCCGTGCTCTTTCTCTACTCTTTTTAAAATAAAAGAAAAAATTGTTTTTATGAAGAAAAATTTTTTAATCAAGAGGAAGAAAAAAGAGAAAAAACATATTAAATTTCTATAGGCTTGTGTGGTTCCACAAATGGAGTCGGGAGAAATCCGGAGGGCCGGTTTCGTTGGTGGTTTCCCTGGTCCCCAGCTTGGCCTATTGCAGCGACTGCGCCCCTGCCCCTAGGGCCTTCTCTTTATCCCCTCCTCCTATTGAGTTCGTTTCGCACACCGCAACCACCAGTTTGTAGCACCTTGAACAATATATAGTCGATCG
>JAGVVM010022521.1:0-10339 GCA_019149425.1 Psidium friedrichsthalianum | reverse complement strand
GGAAAAAGGGGAGGGGGCGGTGAAAATATTGGGTAGGGGTCCTCTCCAGTTTGGCAAAGTGCCAAACTAGAGGGGGGACCTCCCCCTCTAGTTCGGCTCCTCAGGAGCCAAACAATGCCAGTTCGGTACTGGGGGTGCCGAACTGGCATGTTGTTCGGCTCTTGAGGTGCCGAACAAGCAGCCTCGTTTCATAATTTTTATGCATGGAGACCCAAATCGGTAAAAACATAATTTATTTAACTCATTTTCGTAAAAAGCCCACATAGGGGACTCCTTCATTTCGCTAGAGCTATCTTTTGCCACCGCCGTACCGGATTTTCCAGTGAGGTGGTGGAACCTAGCAAGGATTGCATGAGCAACACTGTGAAACCTTGCCCTTAATATAATCCGGAAACGTTGCTCAGAGTCTTTGCAATCAAATAGTCCTGTCATAAACAAAAAAAGTTAAGTCTTGCATTGTCCACTATTATATTTCCAACTTTTCACTTTTACTTCACTGATGTGTAAGACTAAGAAAAACTCTATGCTTGATTAGTAACACCGTAAAACGAAAGAAACAATGAACAAATTTTTACCATATAAGCAGTCTTTTTATTGTACAACTAATTTGTGTGGTTTTTACAAATTAAGGCACTGCATTTTGTACCTTTACCAAAAAGCAGATGGAAAACCGGCAACTGCTCAAGAACTGCACATGATTATCACGAAGGCTTCAAGACAGCTTGCAAGTGACATCAAAATTTCTTTCTCTTAACCAAGAGAAAACAGCTTGATTGAGTCATATACATTTTTATTTATACGTAATTATACCTTTTTCCTTTCGATTACAATGACCTTCAAAATATTTGTATTGCCAAAAAAAATAATAATATCCAAATACGCCAACTTATCTTTGGAACATTCCTCTGGAAAGAAAATGCCGTACATAATTCCCGGCATGCCAAACATATAGCTGGGCCTCCCGACTCAAATCACCGATGAGTCTTTTGTGAGAGGCTATTGGAGCATACCGACCATGCATGCCGCAATCAGGATGTGACTTAGGGCACGCATGACAACCATTCTGTTCCAGAAATAATTTCTGGAATAGAAATAGATTTTTTTGTTTCTACCAGAAACGAAAATTTTTTGTTTCTGGTTTTGGTCGAAAATCTATTGTTTCAAAAATAGAAAAACATATTTGCGTTGCCAAACGAGTTTCTATTCCAAACCTATTTCTGGAATAGGTTTAGAACAGAAATAGAGAAATAGAAACATTGTCATGCGTGCACTTAGGGTGTGGACGATGAGCTGCACCATTAAGTCACCTTGCTTGATGGGCTTGATGGTCCGATTCAGGTCATAGTCGATCAACAGGAGCGTTGCATTCCCTATCTTGATCGCCTCTTTTTTAGTCCCTATGTTGTACTTACCCGGATTGGACGCCATTGATAGGGTTGGGTTGAAGAAAGACTTGAATCTGCAAGATTATCACCTGCAGAATAAAGAGAACTGGGACGTCTCAGTCCGTCACCTTAGGCTTACTAACCATGCTCTCTTGCTTTATTCTTTCATTATATAGATGGCGCATGCGAAAGACTAAATAGACAGCCAAACAAGTACAAGTGCATGACAAAGCATCAAATAGCAACCGGCAAGCACACCTAAAGAGGGGTATGGCCTTAATAGGGGTTCAACTAACTAGATAACACACTATGCATCCAATAAGGTTATTCAACAAATCGATTCAATACTTTATTTTGACATTTGATTTAAGCCATTTACGTCACTCCTTAAGACACACAACTTATCTAGGAGGATTTACAAAGGAAGGGAGTCTACTCCCGATTTTCAGAATCATCCACCAGCTCCATCAAGGTTTCGCTGCAGAAACATTCCTGTACAAGCGTCGGTCGTTCCAACATACTAATATACTGAAAAAATTATTTTCAACCATGGAGTGAGTATAAACCCAACAAGGAGATCACTAGGCCAAATGACCAAACTGACTGTAGAATCGTTAGATTGGAGAAAAAGTTCACCTCAGATCCAAGTACACAAAGACATAAAATCTCAAAAATTGTATCATATTGAAGTAATCACAACCAAGATCATCGCAACCAAGATCGATCGGTGCTTATCACTTACAATGACGAACCATATATAGGCTACTAATAAGGACTAAAAATCTACTTTCCTCAATTATTCAAGAGAACTAGACTAGAAACGATGAACGAATGATCTTCCAATAGCCTTTCCTTCTTGGCATGTGCGTGCGACTCAACTTGGGTAGCACCACAACCCTCGAGCTGGCACAGGTTTGGTGTGGAAAGAGGCATGGCCTGAATGATAGAAGAGAGGGTGTCGAATAGAGTAAAGGGTTTTGTTCTGACAAAATGAACTAACGTCAAACGTTTATATAAGGGAAGCAAGTGAATCGACGGACAGTTCTAGCCATGACATGTGTGCGCCATGAGTCATGGACGCGTGACATGTGTTTGACATGTATCTCCACCGTCTACCACATGTCATGCATGCGTGGGTGACACATGTCCCTCTAGTGGTGACACGTGTCCCTCTCTTGGCCACGTGCTGACACATGGCACGTGGTCCCTTGCGTGTCCACATGTCTCCATTGTCTTCATTCGGCCCTAATTTCTTGTGTATTTGACCCGATATGACCCTAATTAATTACTTAGTGTCCCTAAAAATATTATCGGACCAATAACAATTCCTCTAAACTTGTCCAATAACTTGAACCCATGAATACTAATTCACCTTTTACTTAAGTAGATGAAAGTTCAGGTCATCAAAAGAACAAATCCTTTTGAAAGGAAAAGAAACAAAAAAACATGAAATGAAAGCTAGAACAAACTTATCAGAGTGGATTTCTTGCTAATGCTAATGATGATGATTGACAAACGGGAAAAAAAAAGACAGTAGAAGAGAGACAGAGTTTGAGAGAGGTACCAGTAGAGAGGTCACTATTTTTTTTTTTTTTTGTGGAGAAATGGAGCGAAAGAGGGAAGCTTTAAATAGAGTAAAAAGGCAAAAGGGACAAGATGCGTGTCGGACAAATGCGTTTTTCTTGCTTCTGAACGAAGTATCCCTTTCGACCAAACAAAAAGCGAGGTATCCTGCACCGACAATTATTAATTAAAAAAGAAAAATAATTCAACAAAGTCAAAAAGCTTTTTGTAAATTCAAAATTGAAGTATAATCAACATCAATCTTACAATATGTTTTCAAATTTTAAGCAAAACTCAGTTTTTGGGTTACACATACTTTTATGGTAAAATGATTTAAAAAAACACAAGGTAGTAAAATCATTAATTTCAACAACTTAATTCGTTTTATATTTTTGAGAAGTCAGTGTTTTTTATTTAGCAAGCGTTGATGATGTAAATCATTGTAACGCCTTATATTACTCTCTTTTTTTGCAGACATGAATATTCTCTTTTTAATGTATCACAATAATTATCATCATTTTGGATGACAATTAATCATGACAAACAAAGATCGCCATTTATTGATTTGGACTGACAATCATTTACTTTATTTTACGTCCAAAAATAGAATTATGTCAGATTCTCTCTTGTTTGCGATTAGCAAGTCCCCTTAGAGAGAGGAGACACTTTTCAACAGAACTCTTTCAATATTTTGTAAGTGAGAAAATTTATCTTGAATTTTGGAAAATCAAAGTAGAAGAAATCTTGAATTTTTTTCCCTTTTTATCTTTCAATTAAATTATAAGTGAGAAAATTTATCTCAGTTGTGAAAGAAGGATGCTAGGGAGTGGAGCTATCTGACATCCATTCGGGGTAAAAATAACCTTATTTACTAAAAGTCAAATTTTTCGGAGATAACAGAGAAAGGGGAAATTAAAAATCAATAAACAAATACAAAGTTATATTAAAAGTTGACCATACATTAATTGCATAACTTACAGGATCATGTCCCGTTAATAAACCCCCTAGATTCTCAATAAATGTTGTGCTTCATTGTATTAATATGTAATGAATCTTGTTAATGGAGCGTCGTGTAGACACTTGTTTAGCGCACTTGATAAGAGAATATTTAATTTTCCTAATATTGATTGTGTATATCATAATGGCAATCAGCGCATTGGAAATAGTAATGTTTCATTATTTAGAATCAGTTTGTGTCGAAACACATACATTTCGAATCACATATGTTAAAGGTGCTACACGGTGGTTGCGAACGATCAATAGGGGCGTGCATGTGCACTGGACCAGGGAACCAAAACAAACCGGCTCCGGTTCTCGACTCCAGGTGTGGAACCAAACAGCCTAGACTAATATGTTTTTCTTTTAATTTTTTCTTTTTTAAAGAGTATAGAAAAGGAAATTTCCAAAACCTTAAACTGGGCCGATCCAACCCAGGAACTAGACTAGGATTAACTTGTGACAGGAACGCCGAAAATCGCTGAAATAGATGATGGTCATCCTACATGACACACCAATATTGATGTAGACAAATTTTACAAAATTTTAATATTTTTTCATTTTCTTTTCAATTTCGCTGCCTAGGCAAGGGCTGTCAAGCCCTCCGCCAACCACAAGGGTCAAGCTTTTGTCATATCCGATGATGGCGGCCCTCACTGGGCCACGAGGATCGAGCCCTCGCCGTAACTAGAGAGCGTTGAGCCCTCGTGAATTCCCCACACCTAGTTTAATCCTCCCCTGTTCTAGGGAGGGCCTCCTTTGTTGGATCTAGCAAAGGGCCGCCAAGCATTCGCCCAAGCAAAGAAAACCAAACAAAAATTATGAAAATCCAAAAATTATAGAATTTGTTAACATCGGCACTAGTCATGACACATAGGACAATCGGCGCCCACCTCAGCGATTTTAGGTTAAAATTGACAAGATGGACTTAATTGGTATCAATGAAATAAGCTTAGGATTAAATTGGTCCGATTAAAAAATTTAGGACTAAATTAGTATTAATGTAATATACTTATGACATTTTTGGTAGGTATGCATAATGTCAAAAGAATGCCCGGAGACCAACACGGCCCCTTGGAAAAGCGAGTCAGGGCACATTCTAAAGGGGTCACATTTCCTCTGGCCCCTTGGAATATCGAGTAAGGGCACATTCTAAAGGGTCACGTACTTCAGATAAAAATACCAATGTTCCCAAAGCCCTACCAGTGACTCATAAATAGTGTTATAAGTGCACTTTTAACATTCCTCTAAACTAATAGCCACAAGAATGAACTTTCGAATAGAAATATGACATGAATTAAGTAAGTATTTCTCGAAGGAGTATTGGGCAACAAATACACTACTTCGAGATTACGTGCATATATCTTTTTCTGATAAAAATGTTTTACAAACAAATCGCATCGATTAAAGAACTTATATCTTGATGAAAATTAACATAGATACTAATTTGTGGACGATTTGCAGGATTTGTGTCTTTATTAACTAACAAGAGGATTTATTTATTTATTTAATGACCGTCCAACACCTCTAAGCGATTTCATAACCTGAGCTTTCCTTAACCAGCTGACCTTACTTCGTAACCTTAACCTACTTTTTTTCTTACTAGGCATAGGCCTTCGCACTTCAAACTTTCATACCTCAAAAGGTTTATTTTGGCCGATTCATACTTACCTTGATGGCCTGGAGCTTCCTAAGTTCGAACTTGCTACCCACCTTTCATCCATTTTAGCCGAATCCTCTAAGAAGTGGAATTTAGGTCTAATTGGAGGAGTACGGCGGCATCTTACCGTGCTAATTTCCCTCCAAACAGCCGACTAATTACGGCCACACTCCTTGTGAAAAACATTAAGTAGCCGGTGAAAAGTGTTTTCGATAGTGTTCGTATGTGTGTGTTCGCATATATGAAAATAAGGCAAATAGACAAACCTGAATGAAGAGCAAATGAGAAATTGATTAGATGATCGATCCGAGCCCGACGAATTCACGTCGTGTCCTTAAGACGAATTTGTCCCCTCCACAGGTACCCAAGGTTGCGTGGACAATCGCCTCCCAGGATAGAACGGATAACACTTTCGTCGATGTGGTACTTCGTCGACGAAAATCCTTCGAACTCAACTTCGGGAATTATCGCACAAAATGAGAGTGAATGGGATGAGTCTTTTCGAAAACAGAATGAATGAATAATAATACGTTCGTTCTGTTTGAAAATAAATGTATTAAAACAGTCCTAACGAAGAGTCACGAAGTCATGATTGTTCGGTGTTCGGTTATTGCCGAATCAACACCTTTGTTGGGTGTTCGGTTAATGCCGAAACAATGCATTTGTTCGGTAATTAACGAACACGAACCAATGGCTTGAAGATAGATTACTAATAGACAACATCCGAAAAATTAATTAATTAAAAAAAATTTCAACGGATATGTCAATTAAAAATAAGTTCGATGGGCTTAACCCGGACCCGGCCCGATCCGAGCCGAGCCGGACGGACGGCGGCGGCGGCGGCGCGCGCGCGTGTGGACCGGTCTGACTTTGTCCAAGACCTCTCTCCTCCACAAAAGTGGGGTGCCCCTTGGGGCCCAAACCCATTGGCAAGACTCCACTTTTTAAACCCAATACCCCTCTATCTTCTATCCCATGTGGGACTATTTCTCAACCACATTCTCATTCATTTTTCTAAGGACTTTTGGAACCAAAATCCCAACAATCCCCCACATGAATGAGAATTTCAGATTTCATGACTCTTTATGCATGTATGAAATGCAATGTGCGATTATTCCATGAGAGAACGCTGCATTGGGATAAGTAGTCTGAGACTTTGAACTTTCCCTAGTGAGACCTATCGGACCTACTCGGTCAATCAGTAGACATGATGTCCTTGAACTGTCGACATTCGTTGTAAGTCTAGACAATAGGAGTCACACAACTATCTCTCTACCAAAGTTGGTTCTCACTGTTGTGTTCGTTTTGGCCATGAACACCGCCTGGTTTCATGAGTGTTTTCGGGAATTCGGCCTTTCAAATTCACCTTAGAAGCGGCCCTCACTTCACACTCACATAGGTGATTTCTGAAAATGTGGTATTTCACATACCTCATTAAGAATCATTAAAAGCTTATGCTTAACCTTCACATGTCTGTACTGTCTTTATACGGGAATGAGTAAGAGTTGACAGTACTCTACTCAGCCTGCATAACTTAGTTGTCCCTTTGAACCTAGATTTTGGGATCTCCAGTCAACTAGGTAGGGTTTCCGCTATGACGACTTATTTTATAGGCCTTAGACCCATTCCCCTTGATGTTTTCTCAACCAACTCTCTAATTAGGCCTTTTGTTAATGGATCCGCAATATTATCTTTTGACTTCACATAGTCAATCGTGATAATTCCACTAGAGAGTAGCTGTCTCACGGTATCGTGTCTTCGACGTATATGTCGGGACTTTCCATTGTACATAACATTCCTTGCCCTTCCAATTGCCGCTTGACTATCACAATGGATACATACAGCTGGCAATGGTTTAGGCCAATTAGGAATGTCTTCTAAGAAATTTCGAAGCCAATCTGCTTCTTCACCAGCCTTGTCCAAAGCAATAAATTCTGCTTCCATAGTAGACCTTGCAATGCAAGTTTGTTTGGATGATTTCCAAGACACAGCCCCCCCACCAAGTGTAAACACATACCCACTTGTGGATTTTGTGTCTTTTGTGCCAGTTATCCAATTTGCATCACAATATCCTTCAAGTACTGCTGGATACTTTGTGTAATGTAAAGCATAATTTTGAGTGTGCTTCAAATAGCCCAATACACGTTTCATTGCTTTCCAATGATTGTCATTTGGACTAATTGTAAATCGACTCAGCTTGCTCATAGCACAAGCTATGTCCGGCCTAGTACAGTTCATGACATACATTAAACTGCCTAGTATACTAGCATAATCATTTTGAGCTTTACTTTCACCAGTATTCTTTGAAAGGTGTAGATTAACATCTATGGGGGTCTTTGCTGGTATAATATCTAGATTCTTGCATTTCTCAAGAATCTTCTCAATATAATGAGACTGCGATAAAGCTAATCCTCCAGATGTCTTTTGGATTTTAATTCCTAAAATAACATCTGCAACTCCCATATCTTTCATATCAAACTTACTTGTGAGCATGCGTTTGGTTGCTTTAACAACCTCACTATCACTACCCATTATAAGCATGTCATCCACATACAAGCACAGAATAGCAAAGCCATTATGAGTATTTTTAAAATAAACACATTTATTACACTCATTTATCTTAAAACCATTCGACAACATGACTTGGTCGAATTTAGCATGCCATTGTTTCGGTGCTTGTTTCAATCCATAGAGTGACTTGATAAGTCGACATACCTTTTTCTCTTGTCCTGGAACAATGAACCCTTCAGGTTGTTCCAGATATATTTCTTCCTCCAGATCCCCATTTAAGAAGGCCGTTTTCACATCCATTTGATGGATTTCAAGCTTATACACTGCTGCTATAGCAATTAGCATCCTTATGGATGTAATTCTTGTGACAGGTGAATAAGTGTCGAAATAATCCACACCTTCTCGTTGCTTGTATCCTTTTACCACAAGCCTAGCCTTATATTTATCAATAGTGCCATCCACTTTCATTTTCCTTTTGAATATCCACTTACATTGTAGTGGTTTATTACCAGGAGGAAGATCAACCAATTCCCAGGTATGGTTTGACAAGATGGATTCAACCTCACCATTGATAGCTTCTTTCCAGAACGGGGCTTCTGGGGATGTCACAGCCTCTTTAAAGGTCCGAGGCTCATTCTCTAACAAATATGTTAGAAAATCAGGTCCAAAAGACTTAGAGATTCTTTGTCTTTTGCTATGCCTAGGTTCATCCTCTATAGGTTCGCTTCTAGGCGTAGTCTCCCTAGGCCTTTTATCATTATTGATTGTCTCATATACTCTGTTATACGGAAAAATATTCTCGAAAAACGAAGCGTCCCTCGATTCAATAATCGTATTAACATGTAAATCAGGGATTTCAGACTTGTGAACCAGAAATCGATATGCATTACTATTAAGAGCATATCCAATAAAGACACAATCAACGGTTTTCGGTCCTATTTTAACCTTCTTAGGTTTAGGAACGGCAACCTTAGCTAAACACCCCCACACTTTGAGGTATTTCAAATTAGGCGTTCTGCCTTTCCACTTCTCATATGGAGTTTGTTGTATCCTTTTGTGGGGTACTCTATTTAAAACAAAATTAGCTGTCAGAACAGCTTCTCCCCACAAGTTCTGTGGTAAACCAGAACTATTCAATAACGCATTCATCGTTTCCTTTAATGATCGATTTTTCCTTTCTGCCACGCCATTGGACTGTGGCGTATAAGGAGGCGTAATTTGATGAATAATCCCAAATTCTGAACAAATTTCCTCGAAAGGAAATTCATATTCACCACCTCTATCACTTCTTATCGTTTTAATTTTCCTATTTAACTGAGTTTCAACTTCAGACTTATAAGTTCTAAAAGCATTTACAGCTTCATCTTTACTACTCAGCAAATAGACATAACAATACCTTGAACAGTCATCTATAAAAGTGATAAAATATTTCTTGCCACCTCTTGACGGTATTGTTTTCAAATCACATATGTCAGTATGTATTAAATCTAAATGTTCAGTGACTCTATTATCTATAGAATGAAAAGGAGGCTTGGAGAACTTTGATTCAACACATACTTGGCACTTTTCATTTGGACAATCAGATTTTGGCAATAGTCCCATGCTCATCAATTTCTTTATTGACTTGTAGTTAACATGTCCTAATCTAGCATGCCATAAATTAGGAGACTCAAGCACATAAGCAGAAACAACTTTATTCATAGAATCATTAGGTACAACAGTCATTACATTCAGCTTGAACAAACCCTCACTCAAATAACATTTTCCTACATACATCTCATTCTTAGAGAGTACAAACTTATCAGATACAAACACCAACTTAAACCATTCTTGCTAAGGAGAGATCCAGACACTAAGTTCTTGCGTATGTCTGGCACATGCAGCACATCGACTAGTGTCACGGTTTTTCCAGACGTCATCTTCAGAGCAACCTTGCCAATGCCTTCAACCTTAGAGGACGATGAATTACCCATATAGAGTTTCTCATCACGTGCCATAGGCGTATAGGATGTGAACATCCATCTATTGGCACATATATGGCGAGTTGCTCCAGTATCAATCCACCATTCCTTTGGGTTTCCCACCAAGTTGCACTCGGATATCATAGCAGTCAGATTGATATCTTCAACGCCATCGGAAATTTGTTCCACCACATTAGCTTGAGTATGCTTTCTCTTCTTGGCTCTACAATCCTTGGCTCGATGTCCAGCTTTTCCACAATTGT
>JAGVVM010022516.1:0-10052 GCA_019149425.1 Psidium friedrichsthalianum | reverse complement strand
GGCCAAAATCTAGGGGGTGACCTCGCCCTATTTTCGATTAAGTCCCTAGAAAATTTTTAATTGCATTTTAAGTGTTTTTAGGGACTAATTGAAAAATCAAAAATTGCATTCTGGTTCTTTTTAGCAAAATTGGACAATTCAGGGGGCTTTTGGACTGGATTTTAATTTTGAAAAATAGAGGAGGATGACACGACTCTAAAAATGTAAAAATTAAAAATTGTAGAGCTAAAATGAAATTTCTAGAAATTATTTAAATAATTAGAAAATGAATTTAATAAAGAAACCCTAAATTCCAGATTGAATTTTTCAAAATTTATTCATCCAAAATGAAGATAAAATTAAAATAAAAATATTAACTATTTTTTGCAATTTTCTAGCCTCAAATGCTATTTTTTTTTATTAATTTTCTATTATTTCCTAATTTCTGAAAAATATTAAAAATGCAAAAAATAAGGAAAATTATTTTTTGCTCAAAACTAGTTCCCTAAGCTTGGATAAGGCTTCCAAAGTTGATTTTGTAATTTTCTCATTTTTTATTAATTTTTTATAAATTTTTGAAAATAAAATGCAAAAAAATACGAAATATAAGGAAAATTATTTTTGCTCAAAATTGGTTTCCTAGGCTAGGCTGAGGTCCCTAAAGTTGATTTTTCAATTTTTTGATTTTTTTTATTGATTTGTTTATAAATTTTTGAAAATAAAATGCTGAAAAAATATGGAAGATAAGGAAAATTATTTTTTGCTCAAAATTGGTTCTCTAGGGTAGGCTGAGGTCCCCAAAGTTGATTTTTCATTTTTTAATTTTTTTTTATGATTTTTTAAAAAATTCTGAAAATAAAATTGGTCAAAATCAAGTGTTAACAGCTACCCCTCTTTGAGAGGGGTCTCGTGAGAGATCACTCTCAAAGACAAGATGATACTTGAGATCCAACCGACTTTACTGGGAAAAATGAAAAGTCGTGACATCCAACTCTAGTTTTTTCCTTGAAAAGCTTAAGTCCAAATTTCATGCTGCTCACTTTGATGTGGGGAAAGAGAGAGAAGAAAGAGTCATGGGATTTACCTGGAACTTACCTGTTTGCCTCGCATCGCCATTGACCGCTCTGGTATGAAGACCTAAGGATTCGTTATAAGAAGACCCTAGGGTGATTGAACTCAGACCCGTATGGTAGGTCACCCCATGGCAGATTCCTAATGAATGGATTCTACTGATTGAAACTTGACTGACTTTTGACCCATATGGTAGGTCACCCCATGGTAGATTCCTAGTGAAATGATTCTACTGATTAAAACTTGATTAAGATTTGACTCGTATGGTAGGTCACCAATGGTAGATTCCTAGTGAAAGGATTCTACTGATTGAAACTTGATTAAGATTTAATTCGTATGGTAGGTCATCCCATGAAAATGCCTGTAAGAAGGATTTTGTGCCTGTAGAAAGGACTTGGTGATGCCTATAGAAAGGGCTTATGTGCATGTAGAAAGGACTTATGTGCTTGTAAAAGGACTTATGTGCCTGTGAGAAGGACTTACGTGCCTGTAAGAAGGACTTATGTGCCTGTAGAAAGGACTTATGTACCTGTAAGAAGGACTTAGTGGTGCTTGTAAGAAGGACTTAGTGGTGCCTGTAGGAAGGACTTAGTAGTGCTTGTAAGAAGGACTTTTATGGACAATCATATAGAGGTCACATTTTTTCTCAGGTGCCGTCTGAAAGTCTGAGAGGATCTGAATCTTGTAAAATCTTGAACCCGATCAATCTTTACAAGGAGGGTGTCCTTCTGGGATCTGGGTAGAAATAGAAAGTCTGTAGAAGCTCAGACCCGAGTTGTTATGCTAAAGTGGAAAAGGTAAGAAGATTTTCGATATTTTGAATACTTCAAATTTTCAAAATGAATCATACTCTTACGAGTCCCGAAGAACCGTTTCAATAAATACGATGGGATATAAAGCAGTTACCCAAGACATCTTATGGCCTACGTGCATGATCAAAATCCCGTGTGAGGATAATTTTGAATCGATAAATTTAAAATCACCAGGTGAGTTCACTCAGTCGTATTAGTTGGAGCATACCTATCGGAGAGGACTTCTCGCTTTATCAATTTCCAAGAGATTTCATTTCCTTTCTGATGAGGGTTTCTAAAGATACTCAAACTGTCACTCGAACCTTATGTCCAGGATTTCGGGACTATTTGCAGTATATACAACCTAATTGATCAGAGAAGGTCTTCTGAGGGACTGTAATGCAGGCTTGGTCAAAGGTTCATGCAATGGGTAGGCGTTTTGAGTTTTAGAAAAGAACCAAAATTTTGAATGTAGTTTCCTCAGGTCTACAAGTCAAGAACCTTGAAAATCAAATGAGACTGGATTGTGCTTACTCCTTTAGGCAATAGCTTCCCGTAGTGAAATCGCGTGTTGATTCGAAACGTCTCAATCAGGAGAGGCTTTCGGATAGGATGTAATGTTGATTCAGGGTAGGTTCGAAAAGGCCATTTTCAGAATGGGGGGTACAGTAGGTTAGTGATCACCTTTGCATCATTATCCGAGCCACAAAAGCTCTCTAGATGCTTTATCTCCAATTAGGCTCTAGGCTTCTTTTGCCTTTGTTACATGCCTGCCAATGGATTTTCTTTCTGACACTCTATTTATACTCCAAATACCACGGTTTCATTCTCATAGAGGGCTTTGGCCTTACTTTTACCATGCACTTTGCTTTTGTTAACCCTATTGCCTTTGACACCGAGTGTGGAAAATTGTTTCGCTCATGACTTAACTTCTTGTTGATAATTCGCGTGCCTTGCCCCAATGTAAGGAGGTGATCACCAACTGGGTTTAGAAATGAAGATTTAAAGGCTCAAATCGGTTCATCAAAGGATAACGTGTGTAAGATAGAGGAATGAACTACTCTCCTTTACTTTGATGTTTCAAACCTTCACGAGAGGTCACTTGAAGTTACCACAAAAAGGTTGATGCAAGTTAGCACAATAAAGTCTCACCTTGCTTTTTTGAGAGATTAACCAACGAATCTCTATATTGCCCTAGCGTGGGGTGGTTCTTGACAGGGTTGTTTTTGAACTCTCCATTTACAGGCTCAAATGGGCTTGCAAGGGATTATTATGTGTTTAGGATAAAGAAATGAACGTGCCTTCCGTCATTTCAATCTATATAATCACTGCAAATAGCCCTTACGTTCACGGACATAAGTTTTTGTTTCTCCTTTCCTTCACTCATTCTCTCAAGTGTATAGGGACATGTTTGGGAGTGGCTGGCCTCTCAGATTTCGGTCTGCTCTAGTATGACAGGCCTGATCGTTCTCATTTGGAAATTCATCTCTATTCCATCAAAATCAGCCCTCACAGGGGATTCATGATGCATGTAAGCGTCAGATTTTCCTGTGTAACCTTGAAGAATGCAGATGAAGTTACCTCATGAATTTCGTTGATAATGTGATCTATTGGTCATGATGACGTGGCGGACTAGAAAGTTTTAGGGTAAGAGATACTTACCTACCTACAGTGGCTAGAAGTCCCTGAGAAAAACAAAATGTTTCAGGAGTTAGCGTCCATTTTCGCATTAAGAAATTGGAACGATACAACTTTTACTCTTGATTGCGAATGGGGGAAATCGACAGGCAGCTTGTCTTGTGGATTCATCTTCTTTATGATCCTCTGGTTCGGGTAAGGTCGTTTGAGTCGTTTCCTCAGTCTGGGGACTCCTCTTGGACCTGCAACATATAAAAATAATGCAAGTGTATGCATGTATGCATGAAATGTATGTAGTGGGTCTCAATGTGGCTTAGACACGAGTGGGGTACGAGAATTGATCAAATCCTTGTCTTATTCAAGGGTAGTATTTCTTGACAGCATCTGCATTTACAAGATTTGCCAATTCCTCTCCGTCCATATTCAAGAGAATCAAAGCGCCGCCAGGTAGAACCTTCTGCACTATGTACGGACCCTTGTAATTCGATACAAACTTGCCCCCGGGATGGGGAACATTAGGGAGCACCTTCTTCACAACTAAATCCCCAACTGCAAAACTTCTGGGCTTCACTTTGCGGTCGAATGACTTAGCCACCGCTTTTGATACGCTTGTCCATGACATATGGCCTTCAGTCGCTTTTCATCGATCAGGTTCAGCTGCTCATGTCGCTGCTGGATCCACTCGGCCTCCGAAAGCTCGGCTTGGGCTAATATTCGTAAGGAAGGGATTTCAACTTCGACGGGGAGAATGGCTTCCATGTCGTATACTAGAGTGTAAGGTGTTGCCCCGGTTGAAGTCCGAATGGAAGTTCGGTATGCCATTAACGCGTATGGCAGCCTCTCATGCCAATCTCGAAAGTTCTCTTTCTCTTTTCTTTTTCTCTGCAGTCTTGGCTAGGATCTTCTTTATATTCTTATTCGTCGCTTCCATAGCTCCATTCATTTGTGGGCGGTAAGGAGAAGAATAAGGTGTCTGATCTTAAACCGGTCCAACAGATCGTCCACCACCTTGTTATTCAGATTGACCCATTGTCTGCGATAATGGCCTGGGGTGTCTCGTACCTCGCGATGATATTCCTTTTAATGAACTTCGCAACGCTCTTAGCTGTGATGTTGGCTTACAAATTGGCTTCGATCTATTTGGTGAAGTAATCTATCGCCACCAAGATGAAGCGGTGCCCGTTTGAAGCGTTAGGGTTAATTGGCCCGATCATGTCAATTCCCCACATAGAAAACGGCCAAGCTTCAGACATCTGATGAAGTTCGTTCGGGGGAGCGTTGATCTTGTCTCCATATATCTGACACTGATGGCAGGACCTGACGTGCTGATTACAATCTGATTCCATGGTCATCCAATAATAACCGAGTCTCATGATCTTCTTAGCGAGGAGGTGGCCGTTCATGTGTGGTTCCCATTCCCCTTCATGGATTTCCTTCACAAGCAGGTTTGCTTCTTTAGCGTCTACGCACCTCAATAGGACCGAGTCAAATGACTTCTTATATAGTGTCTGTCCACTGAGGAAGAATTTGGTAGCCAGATGGGAGATACAAAGTACATAACCAAGATGGCTACCAAATTCTTCCTCAGTGGACAGACACTATATAAGAAGTCATTTGACTCGGTCCTATTGAGGTGCGTAGACGCTAAAGAAGCAAACCTGCTTGTGAAGGAAATCCATGAAGGGGAATGGGAACCACACATGAACGGCCACCTCCTCGCTAAGAAGATCATGAGACTCGGTTATTATTGGATGACCATGGAATCAGATTGTAATCAGCACGTCAGGTCCTGCCATCAGTGTCAGATATATGGAGACAAGATCAACGCTCCCCCGAACGAACTTCATCAGATGTCTGAAGCTGGCCGTTTTCTATGTGGGGAATTGACATGATCGGGCCAATTAACCCTAACGCTTCAAACGGGCACCGCTTCATCTTGGTGGCGATAGATTACTTCACCAAATAGATCGAAGCCAATTTGTAAGCCAACATCACAGCTAAGAGCGTTGCGAAGTTCATTAAAAGGAATATCATCGCGAGGTACGAGACACCCCAGGCCATTATCGCAGACAATGGGTCAATCTGAATAACAAGGTGGTGGACGATCTGTTGGACCGGTTTAAGATCAGACACCTTAATTCTTCTCCTTACCGCCCACAAATGAATGGAGCTATGGAAGCGACGAATAAGAATATAAAGAAGATCCTAGCCAAGACTGCAGAGAACTTTCGAGATTGGCATGAGAGGCTGCCATACGCGTTAATGGCATACCGAACTTCCATTCGGACTTCAACCGGGGCAACACCTTACACTCTAGTATACGACATGGAAGCCATTCTCCCCGTCGAAGTTGAAATCCCTTCCTTACGAATATTAGCCCAAGCCGAGCTTTCGGAGGCCGAGTGGATCCAGCAGCGACATGAGCAGCTGAA
The DNA here is from genome assembly GCA_019149425.1 of Psidium friedrichsthalianum. Classification (NCBI taxonomy): domain Eukaryota; kingdom Viridiplantae; phylum Streptophyta; class Magnoliopsida; order Myrtales; family Myrtaceae; genus Psidium; species Psidium friedrichsthalianum. The sequence goes on along the minus strand of JAGVVM010022516.1, from coordinate 4,141 downwards.
CCTGATCGATGAAAAGCGACTGAAGGCCATATGTCATGGACAAGCGTATCAAAAGCGGGTGGCTAAGTCATTCGACCGCAAAGTGAAGCCCAGAAGTTTTGCAGTTGGGGATTTAGTTGTGAAGAAGGTGCTCCCTAATGTTCCCCATCCCGGGGGCAAGTTTGTATCGAATTACAAGGGTCCGTACATAGTGCAGAAGGTTCTACCTGGCGGCGCTTTGATTCTCTTGAATATGGACGGAGAGGAATTGGCAAATCTTGTAAATGCAGATGCTGTCAAGAAATACTACCCTTGAATAAGACAAGGATTTGATCAATTCTCGTACCCCACTCGTGTCTAAGCCACATTGAGACCCACTACATACATTTCATGCATACATGCATACACTTGCATTATTTTTATATGTTGCAGGTCCAAGAGGAGTCCCAAGACTGAGGAAACGACTCAAACGACCTTACCCGAACCAGAGGATCATAAAGAAGATGAATCCACAAGACAAGCTGCCTGTCGATTTCCCCCAATTCGCAATCAAGAGTAAAAGTTGTATCGTTCCAATTTCTTAATGCGAAAATGGACGCTAACTCCTGAAACATTTTGTTTTTCTCAGGGACTTCTAGCCACTGTAGGTAGGTAAGTATCTTACCTAAAACTTTCTAGTCCGCCACGTCATCATGACCAATAGATCACATTATCAACGAAATTCATGAGGTAACTTCATCTGCATTCTTCAAGGTTACACAGGAAAATCTGACGCTTACATGCATCATGAATCCCCTGTGAGGGCTGATTTTGATGGAATAGAGATGAATTTCCAAATGAGAACGATCAGGCCTGTCATACTAGAGCAGACCGAAATCTGAGAGGCCAGCCACTCCCAAACATGTCCTATACACTTGAGAGAATGAGTGAAGGAAAGGAGAAACAAAAACTTATGTCCGTGAACGTAAGGGCTATTTGCAGTGATTATATAGATTGAAATGACGGAAGGCACGTTCATTTCTTTATCCTAAACACATAATAATCCCTTGCAAGCCCATTTGAGCCTGTAAATGGAGAGTTCAAAAACAACCCTGTCAAGAACCACCCCACGCTAGGGCAATATAGAGATTCGTTGGTTAATCTCTCAAAAAAGCAAGGTGAGACTTTATTGTGCTAACTTGCATCAACCTTTTTGTGGTAACTTCAAGTGACCTCTCGTGAAGGTTGAAACATCAAAGTAAAGGAGAGTAGTTCATTCCTCTATCTTACACACGTTATCCTTTGATGAACCGATTTGAGCCTTTAAATCTTCATTTCTAAACCCAGTTGGTGATCACCTCCTTACATTGGGGCAAGGCACGCGAATTATCAACAAGAAGTTAAGTCATGAGCGAAACAATTTTCCACACTCGGTGTCAAAGGCAATAGGGTTAACAAAAGCAAAGTGCATGGTAAAAGTAAGGCCAAAGCCCTCTATGAGAATGAAACCGTGGTATTTGGAGTATAAATAGAGTGTCAGAAAGAAAATCCATTGGCAGGCATGTAACAAAGGCAAAAGAAGCCTAGAGCCTAATTGGAGATAAAGCATCTAGAGAGCTTTTGTGGCTCGGATAATGATGCAAAGGTGATCACTAACCTACTGTACCCCCCATTCTGAAAATGGCCTTTTCGAACCTACCCTGAATCAACATTACATCCTATCCGAAAGCCTCTCCTGATTGAGACGTTTCGAATCAACACGCGATTTCACTACGGGAAGCTATTGCCTAAAGGAGTAAGCACAATCCAGTCTCATTTGATTTTCAAGGTTCTTGACTTGTAGACCTGAGGAAACTACATTCAAAATTTTGGTTCTTTTCTAAAACTCAAAACGCCTACCCATTGCATGAACCTTTGACCAAGCCTGCATTACAGTCCCTCAGAAGACCTTCTCTGATCAATTAGGTTGTATATACTGCAAATAGTCCCGAAATCCTGGACATAAGGTTCGAGTGACAGTTTGAGTATCTTTAGAAACCCTCATCAGAAAGGAAATGAAATCTCTTGGAAATTGATAAAGCGAGAAGTCCTCTCCGATAGGTATGCTCCAACTAATACGACTGAGTGAACTCACCTGGTGATTTTAAATTTATCGATTCAAAATTATCCTCACACGGGATTTTGATCATGCACGTAGGCCATAAGATGTCTTGGGTAACTGCTTTATATCCCATGTATTTATTGAAACGGTTCTTCGGGACTCGTAAGAGTATGATTCATTTTGAAAATTTGAAGTATTCAAAATATCGAAAATCTTCTTACCTTTTCCACTTTAGCATAACAACTCGGGTCTGAGCTTCTACAGACTTTCTATTTCTACCCAGATCCCAGAAGGACACCCTCCTTGTAAAGATTGATCGGGTTCAAGATTTTACAAGATTCAGATCCTCTCAGACTTCAGACGGCACCTGAGAAAAAATGTGACCTCTATATGATTGTCCATAAAAGTCCTTCTTACAAGCACTACTAAGTCCTTCCTACAGGCACCACTAAGTCCTTCTTACAAGCACCACTAAGTCCTTCTTACAGGTACATAAGTCCTTTCTACAGGCACATAAGTCCTTCTTACAGGCACGTAAGTCCTTCTCACAGGCACATAAGTCCTTTTTACAAGCACATAAGTCCTTTCTACATGCACATAAGCCCTTTCTATAGGCATCACCAAGTCCTTTCTACAGGCACAAAATCCTTCTTACAGGCATTTTCATGGGATGACCTACCATACGAATTAAATCTTAATCAAGTTTCAATCAGTAGAATCCTTTCACTAGGAATCTACCATGGGTGACCTACCATACGAGTCAAATCTTAATCAAGTTTTAATCAGTAGAATCATTTCACTAGGAATCTACCATGGGGTGACCTACCATATGGGTCAAAAGTCAGTCAAGTTTCAATCAGTAGAATCCATTCATTAGGAATCTGCCATGGGGTGACCTACCATACGGGTCTGAGTTCAATCACCCTAGGGTCTTCTTATAACGAATCCTTTTTTTTTTTTTTTTTAGGTCTTCATACCAGAGCGGTCAATGGCGATGCGAGGCAAACAGGTAAGTTCCAGGTAAATCCCATGACTCTTTCTTCTCTCTCTTTCCCCACATCAAAGTGAGCAGCATGAAATTTGGACTTAAGCTTTCAAGGAAAAAAACTAGAGTTGGATGTCACGACTTTTCATTTTTCCCAGTAAAGTCGGTTGGATCTCAAGTATCATCTTGTCTTTGAGAGTGATCTCTCACGAGACCCTCTCAAAGAGGGGTAGCTGTTAACACTTGATTTTTGACCAATTTTATTTTCAGAAATTTTTAAAAAATTCATAAAAAAAAATTAAAAAATTGAAAAATCAACTTTGGGGACCTCAGCCTACCCTAGAGAACCAATTTTGAGCAAAAAATAATTTTCCTTATCTTCCATATTTTTTCAGCATTTTATTTCAAAAATTTATAAACAAATCAATAAAAAAAATCAAAAAATTGAAAAATCAACTTTAGGGACCTCAGCCTAGCCTAGGAAACCAATTTTGAGCAAAAATAATTTTCCTTATATTTCGTATTTTTTTGCATTTTATTTTCAAAAATTTATAAAAAATTAATAAAAAATGAGAAAATTACAAAATCAACTTTGGAAGCCTTATCCAAGCTTAGGGAACTAGTTTTGAGCAAAAAATAATTTTCCTTATTTTTTGCATTTTTAATATTTTTCAGAAATTAGGAAAATAATAGAAAATTAATAAAAAAAAATAGCATTTGAGGCTAGAAAATTGCAAAAAATAGTTAATATTTTTATTTTAATTTATCTTCATTTTGGATGAATAAATTTTGAAAAATTCAATCTGGAATTTAGGGTTTCTTTATTAAATTCATTTTCTAATTATTTAAATAATTTCTAGAAATTTCATTTTAGCTCTACAATTTTTAATTTTTACATTTTAGAGTCGTGTCATCCTCCTCTATTTTTCAAAATTAAAATCCAGTCCAAAAGCCCCCTGAATTGTCCAATTTTGCTAAAAAGAACCAGAATGCAATTTTTGATTTTTCAAATTAGTCCCTAAAAACACTTAAAATGCAATAAAAATTTTCTAGGGACTTAATCGAAAATAGGCGAGGTCACCCCTAGATTTTGGCCT